>VXBP01006030.1:0-200731 GCA_013400115.1 Rhinopomastus cyanomelas | reverse complement strand
CATCTATCCCTACATTCCAGTCATGGGAATCATCCAACCAAGTTTCAGCTGGACGTAACAATTATATATACTGTCATTTCTGATTCCAGGAGTATAAAATGTGTTTAATTAGACTGGTGTATAAAACCCCCAAAACATTCTTTATTCCATTTAATCCTAAAGGGAAGGGAGCTATTCTAGTGCCTAACACCCCACCATGTGGTTGAACTCAGGCCTGCAGGAGCTTGTAGGTGTTTTTTATGCCACTGATGCTAAAGGATTAAGGCTGTTTTGTGTCCGATTATCAGCTGATTTTTTTTTCATTTTTGCCCATGAGATTCCGAGGCAGTAGTCGCAATGTAAGATCGAGTAATGAAACTGCTTTTGGTCTGTGTTTAGTTGCTGACGTATTTTTGTCATTTGTAGATGATGATACAGCAGAGTGAAGAGCACGTCCAGAAGCACTGGGCATATAGTGATAAGCTCTCTGACCTTCAGCAGTGGATCATAGTAACCACAGAGAAAATTGATTCCTTCCAGGGTTCTGATGGAGAGAAGAACCTTGAGGGCAGAGTGGCAGACCTTGAGGTAAGAAAAGCATCTTAGATGTGAATTTTTCACTTTGCAGCATTCAGAGAGTAGGGGTTTAGGAGAGTAATGATAGCTTGTTCCTCCTGTTGGATGCTGCTGCCTCTCGGCTTTGCCCTGTGCTGTGGGATATGGAGCTGGGTAAAAGCCAAGAACAGTGAGAAATCGCTAAGAACCTCTCAGATGGTTAAACAAACGACAGGAGGTTTTAGAAAGTGCTCTTCCTGCCAGAGTGGTCTCTCTGGACAATACCCTACTTGTAAGGGAACATGAGTGCGTGAGCAATCAAGTCCTTATGCTGGAGGACTTTGTTATCAGTGGAATGCAGCAGGGGAAGGTTTTAGAGGCTGCACAAGGTGCAGGGCTGGACTGCCTGCTGTCTGCAGGTGTATGGACAGCTAGCTTGTTCCAGTAAAGATCAGAGAAGTGTGTGGTCTGACCAATAGCCCTGCCCATAAGGCGGGCTGTGTGAAGTCTATATAAGTTAGTGGCTTTGTTTAATAAAGTGTTCATTCCTGGGTATTCTTGTGTGTGTCACTTCGTCCTTGGATGATCCCAGGCTTTTGCGAGATCATATTGGTCCGAGTGTGAAAGCCTGCTAGAGTTCCCACGAAAACGCCTCTCAGCTGACCCTGGACCCCCAGACGAGTAATTTATAGCTCGTTATACCTACTTTTCTTGTATGTCATAATTAATACATTGAACAGTATTACCATGTTAGCCAACCTTGCACTGTTTAGAGCTGAGCTGCTCCACAGCTGCTTTTCCCTGTTTAGCAGTATTTTGCATGCCAGGATCCTGGCAGGTTACTTCAGCTGGCAGCTTTTACATTCATACTGGAAACCAGTGTGTCTTACAGGAAGGCTACAGAAGGGGGGAAGCACTGACAGCTTGCACCCTTTAGGTTTTGCCATCAGCTCTTGGACCTATGTTAGCTCTTCGCAAGAATCCACAGTGTATTTATTCCCCACTAGGTATGTTTAGCTAGTGCTAACAGAACCAGGATAGTCCTGGACTGAACATGGCCTTCAACCTGATACAGCTCTGCTTTACCCAGCATGCCTGGAAGTAACTGTAAGGGCTGTATGTTTCAGAGATGGCTAGCTGAGCTTCCAGATAAGGAGATCCAGCTGCACCTTGTGGAAGCTCATGGCCAGCTGGTCATGGAGAATTCTTCCCCAGAGGAGACTGCCCATGTCCAGGCAGAGCTGGATCAGCTGAAGAAGTCATGGAGATCACTGAAGGACATGGCAACTGGGTAAGTGTTAATGTGTGTCATCTTTGTGTTCCTTAAACAGGATGGTCTTTACTGCTGCATGACCAGACATGCTTGATGCTTTATGGTCTGTGTTGTGAAAATACATCAAGAATTTCTATGTTACAGTGCTAGTGGCAAGATTAGATTTTATTTAATCATTCATAAACTGGAAAGAATTATTTTCAAGAAAACCATACCAGCAATGTATCAAGCTACCTGTAACTTGCTGCAGGAGTAGGCAGTTCCTGCTTAGGACCTTAGGACCCCTGCACTTGTACCAGTCCTTGTCAGAGGATACAGGACATAGACTGTGTGATTTCTGCTGTTCTGCCTCACTGTCCTGTTCTCCTTGCTGAAGATATCATTGAGAGGGCTATACCTGCAGGATTCATGCCTTTTGCAAGCCTGCAAGAGCATAAACAGTTAAATCCTCTCTAGCTGGCAGGTGTGGACTTTATTTACTTTGCTCTTTGTGCAGTGTCAACCTGCTGCTCCTGCTCTGTATTAAAATTTAATAACGTGCAGTGGGTATGAGTATATTCATATATAGTGTCAAAATAGGCTTAAAAAGGGAATGACTAAACTAGGGAAGGTTTGGTTGTACTGTTGTGCTGTTACCAGATTGGAATGCATGTTGCCAAGGTAGTGGTTTTTTTGGTCACCCTCTCCTCTGAATACAACTAAGCGAAACACTTGCAAATGCTAGAAAGAGAAGACTGATGCTGCTTGGAAATGCTCCTGTCTTGATCTTTGTTAAAAAGATGTTGGAAATAACGTGTTAGTAATAGTGCTATTAATAGTAATAATAGCATAATAATAGTAATCAGAAGTGGCCCCCATACCCCAAAGCCACAGTCGAATAAAGGTTTCACTGCATTGATATCTGTGGTTTTGTGTTTTCAAGTCTTCTCAAAAAGTGGCAATTAAGTAGACCAGTGGCTGATAAGAAGAAGATAGCATTTGCAGACAGCAGATGGAGGCCTGGACTTCCTTTTCGTTCAGATGTAGATCCCAACCATAAGCAGGTGAGAAGGGTCTCTGTATCTGCCACTATCAGCATCACAAAAACAATTTCCTTGGTTTAATCTCACCTGGGAGGCTCACGAAGTTGGGGATTAAAATCTTGCAATCTGGCTGTCAGAGGAAACAACTGACATAACAGTAAGGGTTTTTTTGTTCCCATTGTTCTGTAACCTAGGATAGGATAGAAGTGCAAAATATGGGCAGCCACATGAATCTCCTGCGTGACTTTGAAGAGTGGTTACAAGGAGAAAATGCCAAACTGACCAAAATTCTTGCTGCAACTGCATCTTCTGCAGAGGAAATTGAAGCACGCCAGAGCATCCTGGAGGTTAGTTTTCAAGGAATTAATATGGAGACAAAGATTGCAATAAGTACAGATTCTTTCAGAATTAAAAACCAAACAAATGGGAAGAAAAAGACAAATGTCCAACCCTGCAACTAGCTGACAAGAAAAGACCTCAAAAAACAATTCCAAAAAACCCCACTCAAACAAAAACCCCTTGAATACTATACGCTTTGCTTTAAGAGACTCTAGAGTAGATGAAGCTAAGGAATTTAGGACAAGTATTTTAACTTTTCTAGTAAGACATGTCTACCAGAGCCAGAGTGGAAAGGAAGGGAGCATCCTGGCATCTAGCTGTTGGAAGGCACATTTCCAGTGTTGTATGGCAAAGGTGTTTGTTTAGTCAAAGAACCTGATTAAAATCAGTGTCTGGTATTTGGCCTCACTCCTGCTGTTGCATATAGCCAGACACAATGGCAATGGATGCTGTTAGAAGTTAAACAGAAACACGCAAGGCTGCAGGATTGCTGTTGATGAGTGAGCCCTTTAATATCACTTCAGGCCAAAAAAGCAGGAATGAAAACTAATGCTCTGTTCCAGAGTATCAGTACCACTTAGTGCCACTGTTTGATTTAGTGCCACTGTTCTTTCAAATGCTAGATTTTAAAAACGAGACCTTCTTAAACTCTGAGCTGTCACTGACCTTGTCTTTGCCTACAGGAGCTGCAGTCTCATATACCTGATGGTCAGTGTCGCTTTGAGGACCTTCTTCATCTTCATCCAGTCATTGGAGACTCTGATGACCTGGAGGACCTGCGTTACCGATGGATGCTCTACAAATCTAAACTGAAAGAGTCCATGAGTTCACTGGTAGGTGAAAGTGCTCAATTCACAATCGCTGATCTCTGCCATTGCTCTTTCAGGCTGCTTCTCATTGCTGGACATAATTCAACAGTATGTGTGTGCGTGCTTAATTAAAACCTCCTTTAGCAAGTGACAGGACAAACATAGCCCTGTGTTTGTAAACATAAGAACAAACATTACTGTGTTAAAATGTGTTGTGCACTACCTTTTCCCCTTTGTAAGCACAATATGCTCACAGTATTTTTTTAAAGTGTAAAATTCAAAACAGAATGACAATGGACTGTTGTCAAAGATGCAAGTGTTTGGGGACTGCAGGGTGTTTGTGTGTATGAATACTTTGTATGTACATCTAATTCTGGGCACATAGATTTCTAGTTCTTTGCCCTTTCTCCATACAACATTCTCTGCTGAATGAATTTTTTAACAGCTCCTGCAGTATGAATATCTTTACTGATCATTATTTACACCTCGTACTGTGAGTCAAGTGATCTGAATAGCCACTAACCCAGGAAGTATCCATGGAACACAGCTCCCTTTGAAACTGTCTTTTTGAGATAAAGATTCTACACGAAGCAGGAGGAATTTTAATGCTAGAACCAAATAATGAAAGAAGTTATGAGTTGTTATGTATTACATGATAAGGATGGCAGAATTCATTCTCATGTATGATATTCCATAGAATCATTCAGGTTGGAAAAGACTCTCGGGATCAATGAATCAAACCAGAAACCCTGCTTTACAATGTTAACCTCTAAACCATATTCCCCAACACCACATCTAAACGACCTTTAAACACATCTGGAGATGGTGACTCAGCCACCACCCTGGACAGCTTGTTCCAATGTTTCACTACTCTTTCTGTGAAAAAAAAAATTCCTACTGTCTAGTTTAAGCCTACTGTGGAAAGATGTTCCCATGCATAAAAATACCTAAAGATATTCCTGTAGCATAAACATACATCATTAATGGTTTTCTGTCTTAACTACTTATGTGTTCAAGATAGCTTAATCGGAGGATTACACTTCACAGGTTGGCATTTGGTACTTTCTTTACGCAGGTGCTTTGGAAAGTATCTGAATTTGAATACATAAAATTGGAGACACATAAAATTTGAGACACATGAAAATTTTCTGCTTTAAGCAACCATGTCTTCCAATCCAAAGATTACTTAAAACATAAATCCTTTAAGGTGTGTGGGAGGTAAGCATGACCTCTATTAATAAAGAGCATATTTCTAAGAATAATTTGCTATTAATTGTGATGGATTTTGTTAACCAAAACCTTGTGTAAGCATAAATATAGTCAGTAGGTGTCAGTAAAGTCAAAGCTATTTCTAGGAGAGCTGTTACCCGATTCAGTCAAGACAGTGAAAACATCTCAGCTTTCTGCCATGTGTCCACATGTTTAAAAGCTCATTAAAAAAAATCTTCTTCTCGCTGGTAACCATGAATTTGAAAGAAATATCCTCTGTGAGGTGAATACTCATTTATAGGGTCCAATCTCCACTCAGATCTTAAGTTCACTCTTCACTCTCTCTCTCTCTCTCTCTCTCTGTTTTTTTTTAATGTATTTATTTGTTTACTTACTATTTTGAACAGACTCCTGGATCTTTGGAAGAAGCAGACAGATTCAGAAAGGTATGACAGTTTCTCATCATTCATCTAAAAAAATGTTTGATCATATATTTTGCAGATAATTATTTTAAATTAAACTTTTCTAAATATTGTTGAGAATAATTTGTTCTTTAAGAGAAGCTCTTAATAAGCAAGTTTATTTTAAAAGGAATAATATTACAGAGTTTTTACTCTAGAGCTGTATTGAATGTATCTCTAGAAGTTAAATATCCATCTTCTGGAAGAGCAGGGTAACTCAGTGCCTATACATTTACATGCTAAATGAATTTAGTTCATTTTTCAGAAAAGACTAAGGAAGAGCCCAAATCTGTAAAGGATTTAGAGGCCAAGTGGCTAAAATAATTTCGAAAAAGGGACTGCCAATTCTTTAGAGACTTCTGAAAAAAGTTACTTTGGATCATTCAGCCAAACCTCTTCCTAATGGAGAAAAACAGAGAAAGTCTAGAGATTTGTCTAATGTTATTAGACTAATCCTTAGCCTAAGCAGCAGAATGCCTCCTGTGAAGGATTTTCCTTTGCAAGTGATGACATAAGAAACAGAAGGAATCCAGGAGCATATAAAGAGAAGCTTAAAGAAAACAAAATGCTGCCAGTGTCTTCTTAAACCCAAGCAACACTTCTGATCCAGTTTTCATAAAGTCAGCATGTTTTTCTGTTGTCCTGAGGAGTGTCGTTTGTCACAGTTTGCTTTGTTTAATGGGCACTGTTAACTTCTTCTTTGTACCCTCTTCTCACTTTCCATTTGTTTTCAGGAGGAATAAAATAAGGCTTTATTTGTCCAACACAAACTAGATGGGATGAACAACATGTTGCAGGAACATAATCACATAATAATCTTATTCTAAACCTAGCTCTTGATTTTTCCTGTTGTAATATTTCTGTAGAAGAGGCTTCTAGTGTGCACTTCTAGTGTGGCCAGAAATCAAGAAAATCAAGACTTTCCTCATTCCAGAGAGATGTTCCTCTGGACCTCAGCTGTGGTGTGGCATCTGCCATGATTTCACCAGCAAAATGCTGACCAGTTTAAGGTACTTTTCACACTGAGTAGTTTTGGCCACAGTTCAGCCTTCCTGAAAACCCTGAGAGAGTTTCTGTTCTCTAGCTCAGAATTAATGTTTGGTACTGTTGGTCATCCAGTAAGGTCACCATAATTTCTCAGGCTGCAACAACAAAAGAGCATTTAAATTTATATATAGAGGCAGCTACACTTTTAGTAGTGCTGCTTTTCCCTAGATAAGGCCTGAAGGGATATTCCAGAAGACTGATCAAAGAATTCTCTGCTTTTGAGTCATTTGTAGGGGGAAACAAAACAAAAGCTTTAGGTGTTTGCAATTAGATCCCATTTTTTTAATTAAACTGTCTCAGGTGCCTCAGGATAGGCAGTGTTATTCCTCCTTAACTACTCCAAAGGAGACTACAGTTTTCAGTTAATTTTCAAGGATACTGGAATAACATCATGGCAGGCAGCAAACATTTGTCAAGCCTACAGCAAGAGCACAAAAAAAAAAGCATTCTGTGAGTTTTCAGTAGCTACTGAACACAAACAGAGAAGAGAGCTCGGGTGTGAAGGAAAGAATAACTGAAATGCCTCATAAGCATGAAGGAAATGGCTCCCATTGCACCACAAAGTGATTTGCAGTTTCCCTTCATCCAGTCCAAATGGTGCAGTAAGCAGAAGTTTATTTTATTTCATTCAGGCTTGTATCAGGGCATGAGCCTGTGCTGCCATAAGATGGTTAAGCACCATTTAAGAGAACCAGAAAATAGTGTTGATTTCTTTTGATCGTGTCTCTGTTCAGGCTAAGAGAAGAGGAAAAGCAAACCAACAGCAGACTTCATGCCTTTGCAGTTTATTTTAAATTCACATTTAACACTTAAATTGCTGTTAGAATTAAAGACTGAGCAAAGTATTTTTGTACGTTTTGAATATCCTTTCAGAACCATGTTGAAGGAAACATGCCACCCTGAGAGAATGGCTGATCTCAGGACTTAATATTTGCGGAAAGCACACGAGATTGAGGGCTGCATCACTGTATTTGCAACATCCAGTGAGTCTGCATGCAGTGGGATCAGGTTATCTGTAATTTGACAGCTCCCTCATGCAAAGTCAGCAGAGGTGGCAGAATTGCAGCCTTATTTTGGACCAGTCTCTGCTTTGTGCAACGTAAGGACCTCAGTGTCTCTGCTTGTCTCTCCTGTTTGGGCTCTGAGTATTTTACAACAGCAGATCAACCTGGAGGAGGGGAAGACCTAGCTGCAGCCAGTCTCATTCCCTTGCCTTCCGGTTTTATTCCATTTCTAGACTGCATGGCCAAGTGTTGGGCAGGATAGAGCCTGCTCCATGTATATTAATGGGCTTTTTTTCTGTTCATTCATCCTCTTGCTGAGGACGTGCTCCTAGCCACTGGTGCCCTTAGGAACAGTACAGGCTAATGATTGCGATGTGAGCAACTTCTTGTTGATTAACAAAAAACAGTTGCAGGAAATTGTACTGGCTGCAGTGAATTTTTAGCAGGTGCCAGTGACAAGGCAATGTAGATGGATATTTCTGCAGGGCACCTAGCACACCCAAGGACATAATCAAGCAAATGCTCAGTAATAACTGTGACAAATGTTACTTTCGAAGGCTGCCTCTCAGCAATCTGAAATCATTCCATGAGCATTCTGAGCATAAATAGGAAGTTAAAGGCTCATTATTTACAGGCCCAAGTAGCTCTATTTGATTTATTTTCTCAAGTGTGCAGAGTAATTACACTTCCTTGCTAAACAAATTTTTCTGGCTTTATTGTTTGTACAAACAAAATAATTAGGATTCATTACATCAGTGGTCAGCTAATTGCTTCCTTTGAGATTCTGCTAAGAGTAATCTCCTATAACACACAGACAGAAGGAACACGTAATTTAATCTTATTTAGAGACACCATTGATCTGGAGTCAATCAAATTAATGCAGTCATTCAGGAAACTGTGCAAAGCAAGAGCTGCCACAGCTTGCCAGGAGGAAAACAGTAACATGCTCTGCTCTGCCCAAGTGCAGATACGACAGGAATTCTTTGGGGCAGAAAGTCACATTACAGAAATGCACCACATCGTATGGACCTGCCTGTGTAAGCAGTGCTCTCAAGTGAAAGGCCACGGCCCGTTAGTTTTCATGAAGTGCTGCTGTGTGTTAGCCACTTGAAATCTGCTGTAGAATTACACTCGAATTAAAAAAAACCCCAAAACTCATTACAAAGTGTATTCTCTTGCACCTTCAATATCTTTTTAATAGAGATTGTTTTTCCATATTTTTTAACGCCCATGCCTATAACTATGTGCCTGCCTGTTTTAGGAATTGTACCATGGCCCAAACACATGCGAAAGGGCATCTTCCCATTCAAAAGGGTGGACAGATGTATTTTCCTTCAGCAGTGATACTTTCTCAGAAGGGAAACACAGACAAAGAAAAATACGGAAGGTCTCTGGAGACGTTTAAAACCTGGCTGGGTATGTCCCTGTGCGACTTGGTCTAGGTGATCCTGCTGTTGCAGGGGGATTGGACAAGATGATCTTTGGAGATACCTTCCAAACCCTAATTATTCTATCATTCTGTTAAAAAAAAAAAAATCAAAAAAATCCTGTCTGCCTTTTCCTCACTCTGACTCACCATGAAGTCCGCTGTGCCAGCAGGCTCATGAGCTTCCCTTCATGTTGCTGCACCTGTGAGGCTGCCTGCCCGTCTGCTCTCATTTCTATAGGTTTTGTGGTGTTTACCCATCTACATTACAGTTTTCCCAAGTGCTAGAAACACGGATTCTGTCTTTTAGCTGGTTCTGTGCCTTGTTGATGCTCTGCCACTACAGCAGTGCTGGTGAAAGATGGACAAGACATCTTGTTTCTCAGGCTCACATAGTATTAGCTAGTTATGTTGCTGGTGGTACTGCTTTCTGTGTTGAAAAGGTGCATCCTTTAGTAGCCTGCCATGCTGTGTGGTGTCTGCAGATTTTCACTACGGGGATACCTTTGAAAGATTTTCTCAGCAGATACAATTTTACCGCTGAACTGAAGGGTAATGAGAGATTTGCTGAACAGTAGCAGGATGAAACCGATTTCCAGCATGCAGTTGAAGAATGGTTTTATCACTACAGTTAAAAGGATGGTGGGAAAGATTCTTATAATTGATACCTCAAATTGTGTACGTATTAGTTATTTAAAAGTAAGCCATCACATTTTTAATGCATTTAAATAAAATGCAAATAATATTCAAATTCATTTTAGTGACTGCTGAAGTTGAAGACAATTTCAGTCCGGGCTTTAGAGAAGTCATTGGTAAAGCAGCTGGAAAACTACTCTCCTAGAAGTGGTACAGCATCGTTCATAAGTACCAAATATATGTATTTCAGTAAATCATTTTGCCTGTGAGTGTATTTTAAACTAGTGGACTATTCCTGTGTTTTTATTTTAATTAACTTGAGTTCAATTAACAGCTCAGCCCCTCACAGCTACTCAGTCACTCAGTGAGTGTTTTGGGGGGGAAATCAGAAGGGTAACAGTGAGAAAACTCTTGGGTTGAGATAAAGGCAGTTTAAGGTGCAAATTAAGAAGCTGTCAACTTTAAGCAGCAGTCAGCAAGTTAAAGTTTAAAAATGTGCTTCACAATTACCTCACTGGGAGTTTGACTTTCTATATTCTTGTAACATGGAACTGAGAAATTTTTAGCAACCCATCCTACCTATCACTGTATGAGTCTTCCACAGTGCTTCCTAACTTTTATAACGTATCAAACACTTTATAGATAAAAATAGTTTCTGCTGGTTATGTGCTGAAGATGGGACCAAACCAGGGACTTTCTACTTGCTGAGGCCTGGAGGATTATAGAAGTCAGTGCTACTTTAATAGATCAGGCTACAGCCCTTGTCCAGCGGCATACTCCTCTTAAAAGTACGTCATGTTGTGTATGCACACAGAAGCTAACCTTTATAAATCCATTTGTATCACAGCAGCATATGGCACAGTACTTAGTTGTAAGCAACTCTGCAGTAGAAAGTCTGAAATACCTGCTAGAACCTCAGACAGAAACTTACGCCTTTTCCTTGTTTTCCATTTCTTTGCAATAAAAGTTGTTCAGAGATTCTAGCTCATCATCCAGCTTTGTTTGGGCACTCCAGAATCTCCCATAAGAGAAAACTAAGCCTACAATTTGCCTGTATGCTTACTTATTTATGTAGATACACTTGTGCTCTTCAGAATTGAAAAGAACATTGAGGTTGCAAAGTCAAGCAATCTGGAGATAGAAAAAGTCAGAGCTAAAATTACTTCTATGACTTCAGTTAACCTCCCTTCAGCACATTCTTTCTGGTAGCTCTTTGTGAGACAGAGAATAAGCACTGAGCTCAAAGTGGTCCCAGCCTGCCTTATTCGTTTCTCACAGCCAGTTGCTTAACCAGGGCAGTGTTTGCTCTTAGGAAGTACAGTTCTGAACCCAGTGCCTCATTGTCCTTTTGCAGAGGTCACATAACCTCAGACTCACTGTATCCAACTCTTAGTTCTTACTGTGGTGTGTGGGAAAGAGTCACAGCTTTGTCTCAGGAGCAAGCTGGACACCTGGTTCTGTGGCAATAGAAGAATCCAACTCACCCAAATTATTTTCCCCTTGCAAAGACCAGCCGTGATTTGAAAGATGTTCCTTACCGTAGAGGATACTCATGGCTTTGCGTTGAGAACTGATGAAAAGCCCAGCTTCATGCTATCGCATACTGACATAAAAGTCCAGTTCAGTTTGGTTTGAGAGAGTAGCCTGTGCTCTCCCTGCAACTGATCTCTTCTTGTTGGCAATAACCTGCCTTTTTGAGTGGCAGCTAAATTAGTACCCAGTGGGGTCTCAAGTGACATAAACTCAGAGCCTCACAAAGGCAAAATGTCACTGATAGGGCTGCTGCTTTACCAAAAAAAAAAAAAAGCTGGTGGTGCTTGGTGATGGCATGCTAAAGGCTATTGAAGACTTTGCATAGTTTGTATAGGTTCAGGGGTAAACTGGACACATATCTTGAAGAAAGATTCAGTGTAAAGTAGGCAGACGAGTTACAGCAAGCTCAGGGAACTGCCTGAGCTGGAAGCAGTTGGAGACTTGGCCTATCAAGGAGAAGTTTTGTATGCTTGCCTTAGTACTTGCACATCTGGGCCGACTGCTGTAGAGTATAGGATATGTGAGCTGGGTACAGCACTGGCATGAAGCAACACGGCTGTTGGTGTTTTCATCTGTAGAGTGTCTAGAACACTGGAGCATTGGATCCTTTATCCATGGAGACCACAGGAGCTATCAGGCAATAGTACATTTTCCAGGATAGTCTCAGAGAACTGTTCCAAGGGAAGAGGAATGAATCGAGGCTAAATCTTTTTTTCTCTGCTGGGTCACTGACTCAGTTGTGCAGGTATGATTTTTGTCAGGCATGCTGGTGACACACAAGCAGCAGCATAAACCCTGCTAATGAGCAGGGTATGAGATGCTGTATTCCTCTGCTCATTCAAATAGCTAGATTAACTGTGTGTGTTTTCACATATCCTGGAATGTGGTCAGAAGCACACCAGGGAGTGCACTGGTTTTTAGTAAAGCACTTCAGCAACTTACACAGGAATATTATGTAGCAAGTTCTAAAGTGCTTTTCTGCTGTTTCCCATCCAAGTAATTTTTCACGGTGTGTTTGGTAAGGAGTTATTAACTGCAAACAGATTTAAGTGTTCAGGACTCCTTAGATCTAAACCAATGCTTGTCATTCAAATGCCCCAACATGAATCAAGTACAAATGTGAATGTTCACAGCCATTGCAGTTCATTGGGTAACAAGCGTGCATTTAGCGTTACACAAAACACAGCCGCCTACCCCTTGACAGTCCTTGCTTGTCCTGGTATTTTGAGGGAGAAGGGGGAGGGCGTTTATCCCTGATGGTGAACTTTAAAAGTATATTTTGTTTTAAAATGCCAAGCTATTCCTTTTCCATGTGTGTTTCAAAAATGTCTCTGACACTTTGGCTCGATACCCAGGTATTCCAGCTGTTATTCTAAGATGGTGGAAATTAAAGTTCTGTTGACTTCACTGGAGCTTTGCCAGGTTTCCTCAGAGGAAGATTTGATTTCAGAATAGTTTGTGGAGCCTATATCTGACACACACTCTGCAGGCACTGTGTGTGCTGGGTAGTAGCTGTACTGATGCCAGTAGCTGGGGTGATTAGGGAAGGGGAATTGTGCTGCCTATTCAGAATTGTGGTTCCCACCTTTGATCTCATATAGAAATGCAGTGTTCAAACTGTCCTTTGCAAAGTGGAACTGTGTCTAACTGTCCTTTATCTAACGCAGAATGATGTGCTAAAACGTTGGGAATGTGGTCCTGACTCCAGGTAGACTTGTACAAAGTCTATGACTTCAAGCCCAGGAGAGCAGAGGTTTCCACACTGGACCCCTGAATTCCTGTTGGTCCCATAGTCTCAGGTCATTACAGCCTCTCTTTCACAGCACAGACCTAAAAAAATACCACAACTTAGTAAAATCAGAGTTTTGGCTCTTTCACAATCACAAAACCCTCCCTACTTTTTTCCAACTGTCTCTTCTTTTAGCAGTTACTTTTTCTCCTTCAAAGTAGTTTTCTTCTTCTTGTAGGCACAAAGCAATAGAACTAATATAAGTTCACGTGCACAAGAACACCAGAACTTTGGCATATAAGTGATGAATCCATCTGCTGAACTCTGTGAATAAATACTTCCCAGTCCTGACTTTATTTAGTTGTCTCTGTGCATAATCCTGCTGTGGGCACTGAAGTTAATAGGAAATCTCCTATGGATTTCAGCGCATGCAGGGTGAGGCCCTCGTATATTAAGGGTTTATCATTGGAAATTTATTGAAAGCACCAAACCCTCACAGCTCGTGTGTGCCTCATCATATTCAGCCCTGCAGAGACATCGTAATACCATGTTTGTGATGAGAGAGTCATTACCATGGCAACAAATGGAGTCAGAAATACAAATTCTGACCTAACTATGTGATCAAACAAAACAGTGAAGCTGGACAGTAAAGACACAAGTTTGTCAAACACAAATGTCTATAAACCCAGCAAGCAGGTGGGAGAGAAGCAGCAAATAAAATATTTCTCCTTCTCTGAAGTTCTGCCCTCAGGCAAATGCTTCTCCTCAGATTTTTCTAATGTTAGGATCTTCTGTGGTTAGCCTGAGTATCATACCCTGCTGAAGGCTCCAAGGAAAGCAAACAATAGCTTGTGAATAAAGTCATTTCACATTAATCCTTCATGGAGGATGAGCTTTGACAAGCAATACTACTTTACAGCTCCTTCTAGTAGATCCATTAATGAGGCACTTAATAAATAACATTGCAAATCTCAT
Organism: Rhinopomastus cyanomelas; assembly: GCA_013400115.1. Classification (NCBI taxonomy): domain Eukaryota; kingdom Metazoa; phylum Chordata; class Aves; order Bucerotiformes; family Rhinopomastidae; genus Rhinopomastus; species Rhinopomastus cyanomelas. Next base: position 186,734 of record VXBP01006030.1, on the reverse strand, counting down.
CCCATGTCTTAGAGTTGCAGTAATAGTCTTTGCTTTAGAGATCAGAGCAGAGTCCATGACATTCTCTGCATTAAATGCTGGACTGGTAAAAGAATTGGACTAGGAAAATGGTGAGTGATGAATGGGCATTGTGGTCCCTGAGGAAGCAAACAAACCTGAGCAGCTATAGGACACCTGCTCCCAGGGCTGTGGCAAGAACAGAGATGAGGCACGACTGGAAAAGTCCACAGTTTCACACCAGTTCATAGGCAGAAGGAGACGACTGGAAAGATAGTTGTTGCAATTGGTCCAACAATGAAAGAATATTTTCAGATTGAAGTAGCTTTCAAAACCAGCACTAAAGGACTTGTAGCTGTAAATCAAATGTTTTAGGTGCTAGGAGGACTAGCAGGCCTTCTCACAACTCTGTCAGTGAAAGGTAGACTTCAAATTTCCAGTTTAAGTTTTCTCATAAACTTTTGAGACATCCAGCCATGACGAACTGTTGCACAGTCAGTCACAGGTTTTACTCTTTAATAGCATCAGCATTATTCTTTCTTAGTGGTACAAGAAAGGACATGATTAGAGCTCTCCCAGGACAAAGGTATCTCTAATCTGATCTTCCAGTAGCAGAGCTGCATCTGTTAATACAGAAAAACAAACTTGACCATGCTTTCTGGAACCCTGAAAATGGTTTTTTTTTTCCTTACTATAATAAATGTATTTGTCATATTGCTGTATATTATGGGTTAAGTGGAGAATGAAGAATGGAAAATAGTTGATGAAAACAGAAGCTGTCAGTGAGAATCCGTTGGTTTATACTGATCACACCCAAAGTGGCTGTTTCATGGCATTGCAGAACCATGCCCAGAAAGGTGTGACCAAGAGCTGTGGTTGCTGCTTTCATATAGAACAGTTTTTGAACTGACTATAAACACAGAAACCTCCACAACTAGAGAAGAGAAAGTCCTATTAGCAGAGCTTATTACCCTTGGTACTTGGCTTGTGTTTGAGAACAGGTTATAGTAGGAGTAGATGCAGCCAGGTTGGTGAATGCTAACTCTACCCAGGGAAGTTGCCCAAGGGTAACCTGACATTAACTCGTTGCCCACTAACTACTAACAGTTTCAGTGTCACAGAACAGAATCACAGAACATTAGGGACTGAAAAGGATATGTCCATCTTCATTGATGATGGGATGGAGTCCATCATGAGCAAATTTGCAGATGACACCAAGCTCGGTGCTCGTGTTGATCTGTTAGCAGGTAGGAGGGCCCTGCAGAGGGATCTGGACAGACTGGAGAGATGGGCAGACTCCAATAGGATGAGCTTTAACAAGTCTAAGTGTTGGGTTCTGCATTTTGATTATAACAATCCCAGGCAGAACTATAGACTGGGAATGGAGTTCTTAGAGAGTTCTCAGGTGGAGAGAGACTTGGAGGTGTTAGTGGATAGCAAACTTAACATGAGTCAGCAATGTGCTCAGGCGGCCAAGAGGGCCAATGGCATCCTGGCCTGCATTAAGAATGGTGTGGCCTGCAGGTCAAGGGAGGTTATCCTTCTCCTGTATTCGGCACTGGTTAGACCACACCTGGAGTATTGTGTTCAGTTCTTGGCCCTTCAGTTTAAGAGGGATGTTGAGGTGCTGGAACGAGTCCAAAGAAGGGCAACGCGATTAGTTAAGGAGCTAGAAGATAATCCCTATGAGGAGAGGCTGAGGGAGCTGGGTTTGTTTAGTCTGGAAAAGAGGAGGCTCAGGGGTGATCTTATTGCTGTTTATAACTATCTGAGGGGTGGTTGTAGTCAGACGGGGTTGGTCTTTTCTCCCTGGCCACTGGAAACAAGACAAGGGGTCATAGTCTTAAGCTCCAATCAGGGGAGGTTTGGACTTGACATTAGGAAAAGATTTTTCACTGAAAGTGTGATCCGGTTTTGGAATGGGCTGCCCATGGAGGTGGTTGAGTCACCATCCCTGGAGGTGTTCAAAGTTAGGCTGGATGAGGTGCTGAGTGGCATGATCTAGATGTTAGGATTACTGGGGTTTTTTGGATTTAGGTTGGACTGGATGATCTTTAATGTGTTTTCCAACCTTATCATTACTAGTAGCCTATTCTACTAGTCTGTGACCCTCACTGTGAAGAAGTTCCTTCTCAATAGAAGTTCCTATTTATGTGGAACCTCCTATGTCCAGCTTAAACCCATTGCCCCTTGTCCTGTCACTAGATGACAATGAGAAGAGCCTGGCTCCACCTCCTGACACCCATCCTTCAAATATTTATAAACATTAATGAGGTCACCCCTCAGTCTCTGTTTCTCTAAGCTAAAGAGACCCAGCTCCCTCACTCTTTCCTCATAAGGGACGTGTTCTACTCCATCATCTTTGTTTCTCTGCATTGGACTCTCTCCAGCAGTTGTGTGTCCTTGAACTGAGGGGCCCAGAACTGGACACAGTATTCCAGATGCAGTCTCACCAGGGCAGGGTAGAGGGGAAGGAGAACTTCTCTTGATCTGCTAACCACCCCTCTTCTGATCCATCCCAGGATGCCGTGGGCCTTCTTGGCCACAAGAGCACATTGCTGGCTCATGATCATCCTACTGTCCACCAGGACCCCCAGGTCCCTTTCTCCCATACTCTTCTCCAAGACCTGAGTTTTCGGTGGCCTCAGCAATCATGTTACGACTCTAATACTGCTGGCCAGAAATGATGGAGCGAGCAGCTGTTGCTCTGCTGCCTCTACATCTGCTTGACACAATCATTAAATCTCATCAGCCATCATTCCACATAATGGAAGCAAACTAGCTACAGCAGAAGGATTTTACAACACAACTGTCTCATGATCTGTAACTGTGACTGTATTTGTCTTCATAATTAACTCTGTGAGCTTTGATACGGAGCTACAAGAGACTGAGACATATTCAGAAAGCAATTGGAGAGATCCTTAAAAAACAGCAATTACTTTCCTCTGCCATCCTTCTGCGTTTTATCTGCTCTGCTGATGTTTCACGTGAACTATTCATGGAGGTGTTGTAGTGGGACAAAGACACTGTCTGTTAAACCAAGCATCCAGCGGACGTTGCCTGTGGCTTGAGCAAAACAAATCAGCTTCATCTTCAGTGGATGTTCTGTGTTGACGTAGGTTGGTACTGCATTAAGCCTTATTCTGTGTTCTGAGTACAAATCCATGGCTGATGGTAATGGACCATTGAACTGTCTTTTCCAGGACACACAGACAGGTGGCTGGGCCTTTTGTGAAGCACATAGTTCAGCTCCTTGGCAGAAGATGTTCAGGAACCTTGCCAGTGGAAATCTTACTGCTTAATTAATCTTTTTTTGAATTCTGCAGCTCCAGATATGTTCTCATAATCAGAGCCAGATTAAATCCATGAGAGTTTGCACCAGCATAAAGGAAAGTGTAATGCAACTTACGTGTGTGTGCCTCCTGTGGCTTTACTGTCCTCTTCACTGTCAGTTGTGTGTTTGCTCACATTCTCTTGCATCACATAGAAGGTTTAAGATGGCCCTGGCAAGCAATGAGAGATACTGAGGCAGGCTACAGCATAGGGTCTTTTTCTGACCTCCAGCCTTCTGGACCCCAAAGTCAGGATCCAAAGAGCACTTTACAATTGGTGAGATGACTGTGAGCTGGATGAGCTTCAAATGAAGCTTCTTTCTGCTGATGGAGAGCAGAAGGCTGGCTCCTCGCTTCTAGGCATCGGCACTCTGATTTTACTGACAGGAGAGTTACTAACACAGACTTTCTGTGCCCTTTGCTGACTGTGAGGAGACCAATCAGCAGCTTTGGCGTAACCACCACTTTGTAATGTACTTGGAGGCAGTTGTTCTGCTAGAAATTCAGCAGTGTTTTCCTTCGAGAAGACAACAGTTTGCAGCAGTGAATTCACAAAATGAGTGAAATAGTCTCCTAAAAGATTAAGCATCAGCCTCAGTCAGCTGCTGTGTACAAGCACCCTAGGCTAGACCCTGGGGCAAGGACAAGTTGTGGTGTTCTGCCCCTCTGCGAGGCAGTTTGGTGTGTCTAAAATGTCTGGTTTGGTTTTTGTCTTTCAGAAGCACTCTGGAGGTCTGTGCTCATTCATGCACCGAGTGTGCTGGGCAGCACTGCCATTGCAACTGCTCCTCTTGCTCCTCCTACTCCTGGCCTTTCTCCTGCCCCTGGCAGAGGAAACCCACAGCTGCACACTGGCCAACAACTTTGCTCGCTCCTTCAACCTGATGCTGAGATATGAGAGCCCACCTCCAACCTAACTTCTTGTCGTGGCATGAGGTGACTGTCAGAAATAGACTCTGTTTTTAACAATTGCAAGATTTAAGAGTTTCTAACAAGGCTGTCATATCAAATGGATGGGTCACTTAATTGGAACACAATTTTGCTCCACTTTGATAAGTTAGTTGAGCAAAATTAGTATTTTGTACAATACTTTGGTATTTATAATGTGTATATAAAGACTGTGTATGTGTATGTATGTACATATATATATAGAAATGCCTACCTGTGGTCAAACTAAAATCTACTATCCAGTCATCCGCTGTTTATAAAATATTTCTGTTTCTAACAACTTTCAACAAGGAATACGGAATTATGGTTTTGTGGCAACTTTTGGGGGAGAGATTTTTAAAATTAGATTCTTCTTGTTTACAAACCAAGTCAGAGCAAGTGTAAGAAGATAAAGGCATGCAGCAGTGTATTGGAGAGCAGGTAGAATATAATCGTGCTTGAATACAGTGGTTGACATTTAGCCCAAGGAAAATTTGGACTACTCTGTTTCAAGTCAAGAGCTATTTTTTCCCCAGTATCTGGTTGCAGGAACCTTGTTTCCAAGGTGCAGGATGTAATGGGAATATTTCCACTGATTTTAGTAGGAGTTCAGGTGGAGGGGGTGGGCCTCCTCTTGTTCTCATTTTTTACCAAATTTCTTTGCTAATCACTGTGTTCTCCAGCCCACCTGAATCAGGAGAGGTGGAATACAGTAGGAAGAAAATAGAAATAGTGAAAAGAGAAATAAGTTGTAATTTTCTGAACAAATTTGTGAGCCCAGAAAAAAACCTTTTATTAGTGGTCTTGTCTTTTAAAAGCAGTGTATTTTATGGGGGGTTTGGTGTTTGCTTTTGTGGGGGTTTTTTAATTTATAAAAAAGCATTTCATAATGATCATACAGCCTGAGAGGTGGGATGCAGCCTGGCTCAGTGTCAGCCAACCAAAACTCAGAAGTTCTCTAGCAATCCTGACTAAAGTATGAAATCATTTCCATTACCTTCTGCATCTTCAAATCAAGATTCCTTCCCCGGATGCTTATATACTAATGGTTGGTCAAACTGCTGTAAATTATAGTCTAAACTCTAAGATGATGACAACTGGTCATTTACCTAACTTTATGCCGGATTTATCAAATTTTTGAATGTACATTTTAACTTTGCCTTTTACTGTAAAAGCAGTTCTCGCTGTACTGTGCTGAAACCATTCTCTGTGGTGTTTTATCTAACTGACTTGTGAGAGAAAAGGTAATTTCTAAAATGTTATGCCATTTCTGAGAGCTATCTCATTGCCTCAACTTTATAGCCACGGTAGAAAATAATGAAAAATATTTAACCAAAGAAGTAGTTACTTTTCCCATCTAGGCTGTGTGGTGGGAAGAACGTGTCTTTTAGGTTACCAGTATGGTGTTTAAGTGTTGTTTTCCAAGTAAGTCCCAAAATAATACTGAATCTGTTGTGCAGGTAAATTATTTAGTAGCTGAAGTAGGAAGTCATACTTCTTTAACAAAACCATGGAAGTTTTGCTAAGGAAGTAAACTTGGGTAGAATAGGGACAGATGACAGCAAGGAGCTCATTATAAGCACAGAATGAGGGACAACAGGCAGGTGTGGAAGAGGACTAGCTAAAGACAGAGAAGAGAGTGTCCTAAAATGTATAAAGCCTATGAAAAGGAATCACAGTGAATACAGAGGGCAAGAATACAGGCTCAATGGAGGAAAAGAATCTCTGAATTGTTTTGGTTCCCTCTCCTTGCTGCAGTGTTGGTACTTCTGTTTATTAAACAGCTTTTATTCAGTGAGGTTTAAAATTGGGCAAGTAACAGTGTTCTGATGAGACTCTTCCACTGGCAGGACTGTCAATTTTGTTCCTAACAATGCCTCTGATTTCACTGATTTTGCTGGAGTTGGATAAAAATGCAAAAATTCTGCTAGAAGTGAGAAGCAGAGTGGAAAAGAAATCAAGCAAGGGTGGTCAAAGTACTCAGAGTGCACAGGAAGTATGAGGGACAGATGCGTTTGAAAACCTGACTGTCAGAAGCGCTCCAGAGAGCTAGCAAAAATGTGAGGAGATTTCTGCAAGCAAAAAGGTGAGGAGAGAGGACATAGCTGAGCGATAAGACATTCACATCTAAATGGGAAGCAAAGGAAGGTAGGGCCTGTGTTTTCTTTCGTGAAGGAGTCAGTTGGAGAGGAGCTATAACTCATCAGAGAGTGGGGTAAATTAATTCTTTCTGGTGGAGTACCGTGTACCTTCTTCTCTGATTAGCTGTGCAAGAGCCATTCCTGTTCCTGAAATGCTCCTCTAAAAATTGCTTCCAACCCTGAAAGAAGAAACCCTTGTGGCTGCACAGCGAAGAGCTAATCATCACGCATCTCCATTTCAGATTAAGTGCTCCAGTAGAAGAGAGGTGTGAGGGAAGAGGGGCAGCAATCAGACCTGCTGTGTGTGCCCTCTCTGCTGTGGCACAACTACATTGCACTTCTCTGAGCTTTGCTGAGCCATTTCAGGTGATGAAAGTAAAATGCCAGAGAGAAAATCAAAATAATGAGGAAAAATATAGCTGCAAGAGACAGTCAGTAGGGGGATAGAGAAGTATTTTCTATGAAAGCGCAAAATCTCACATCAGATTTCTTTCTGCCCAGCCTTTCTGATCTGGATTATTTTTATGGGTTCATAAATGCATCTGACACCACAGAAATATGCAACAGGGGGAGAAATTCTCTACACAGGGCACTGCAAGAGAACAACTGCACTGTCTCTTTGATTTTTCAGTCTTGTGGCAGGTTTAAGAAACCCACTAAATTAGAAACACACTTCTGCTGCTGGGTTTGCATTCAATTCATTCTGTAAGTCCCTTGTCTGTAATCTTGGCATTTTTTTTTTTCTTTAAATCTCAGCAAATCCATTCTCATTAATTTAAGTAATCTAAATATCTCACGTAAGTGATTACTTCTTCTGCTTCTTTGCAATGAAAACAATTGAAAGCACAGGACTTTGACGTTCATCTCACTCAGAACCATTTAACTCTTCCATAATGTCATCAACCTCACCTGTCTGATGCAGGTTTGACATTTTTCTAAGAACGAAAGAGATTTTTTCAAAGTCACAGAAGTAAGCATGAAATGTAAATCCAAACTTTATTTTCTTTTTTATTCTCTTATTTTTCTTCTGAAAATGTTGTGATGTTGGTTCCTGGAAGTGTGTGATATTGAAAATGAACATTTTAGTTGGTTACATACTTATTAAATGTTGATTAAATATTAATCATTCAGTAATTGGAATAATGAAAACAAACTGCCCAGTTCAACTTCCAGGAAACTGAACACAGCTCAGACTCTTCAACACACAAACTAAATCATACTATTTCCAAACCAGTCCTTAAAATCTGAGCAGTTCTTCATGCTGAGATTTTTTTGCCCTCATATGATTTGGGGGTTATATCTTCACTTTGTGCCTATGAAATCCCCAACTCATAAATCTCTGTCTCAGATGTGTAACTGATGTGTTATAGCTCAGCTTTGGGTTGAGTTTCCTGCCTTGACGACATCCCTAGGATGCACAAAACGATTAAGCAAGGGCTTGCATTACTTCAATGCAGATCCCACCACTGTCAGAGGGTGCTAAACCCTCTGCAATAGATCGAACATGTTTGTGCATCTGACCCAGGCTGCGCAGCCCACACTGCATGTAGATACTCAGCCTGTTCACAGAGCAGGGCTCTTGTGTGTCTCTCGAAGCTCTTTTGCCTTCACTGTGGGACTGATTATTGGACTCACCACATTAATGGTCCTTCAATGTTGAAGGCACTCCGGTGCCCATGCGTTAAAGTAAGAGTTCTGCTCAGCCCCAAAGGCACACTTCAAACTCAGCCTTTGGAATGAAAGCAAGCCGAATTTATAAATTGTAATTGATTTTGTAGCCATATGCTTTCAACAGAATTTTCCATGACTGCAATACAGTGAGGTTGAAAATTGCTATTGCACCGCGTGTCTATTAATAGCCCTTCCTCTAATTCCAGCCAGCAATTTAAATTGAATTAAGTATTATTTATATATGCCCTCTCCAGAAATGTCTGTATGAAAAACATGTTCCCTTCTCTGTAAACACATTCAAAATGTATTCCTCTGTTAGCACAGAATCCTCAGAGCAATCATTGTTTCTACCCAGTACTGGCTTATTTGCCCTGACTGAGATGCTAAACACAAACCTTTAGGGCTGAAAAGAAAGCTGCTAACTAATTAGCTAGCCTAACTAATAAAAACACCTGGTGATCACTGAATGATTTGGAAAGCTTTTAGAATGGCTTTGTACCCCTCCTTCATTCTTTTCATTTGGGCAAAGACCTCAGAGACAAGAAATGTCTCCAGTGGCCATCACTAGACAGATGGTAATCTCTGCACATCAGATGAAGGAGCACCTTCTCCTTTGTTGTTCTGCGACCTCAGGAGTTTCCTCCGACTGATCTCTTCTTCAGTTTTACTTGATTAATCTCATTTGAAGAGTGAGTTAATATACTATCAATACAGGCTGGGGGAACGGGTGATGGAAAGCAGCCCTGAGGAAAAGGACTGCTGGTGGAAAAAGGAAATAAGGAAAATGGGTGCTGGTGAATGAGAAGCTGGGCATAAACAGACATTGCGCGCTTGCAGCCCAGAAACCAATTGCATCCTGGGCTGCATCAAAAGAAGCGTGGCCAGCAGATTGAGAGAGGGGATTCTGCCCCTGTGCTCTGGTGAGACCTCACCTGGAGTGCTGTGTCCAGCTCTGGAGACATCAATACAGGAATGACAGGGACCTGAAGGAGCAGGTCCAGAGGAGGCCATGAAAATTATCAGGGGGCTGAAACACCTCTCCTAAGAGGACAGGCTGAGGGAGCTGGGGTTGTTCAGCTTGGAGAAGAGAAAGCTCTGAGGGACCTGATAGCCACCTTCTAATACCTAAGGGAACCTACAAGAAGGCTGGGGGGGGACCATTTATGAAGGCCTGTAGTGATAGGACAAGAGGCAATGGTTTCAAATTACAGAACAGTAGCTTGAAATTGGATGTTAGGAAGAAGTTCTTTAGTATGAGGGTCGTTGAACACTGCAACAGGTTGCTAAGGCCTCATCCCTGGAGATATTCAAGGTGAGGCTTGACTAGGTTCTGGGCAATCTGATCTAGTTAAGGATATCTCGCTGCTTACTGCAGGGGGGTTGGACTAGATGACCTTTCGAAGTCCCTTACAACCTGGGTCATTCTGTGATACAGGACTTATTTTAAATTGTGTTGACAAGAGAGTACATCATCTTCTTTTCTCAGTGAAAAAGAAAACTGCTGAATGGCAAAGATTCCCAAAGCAAAGAAAATCTTTGGAGTTACTGAAGATTACAGACTGAAATTAACTTGGAGAAATAGTTTAGCCTTTATAGAAATGCTGAAATAGCTAACCCAATAAACACCTTTGTCAGGCATCATAGGTGTCTTTCAAGTCCTGTGTTATATACCTAGCTGGCTATAGAATCTTGGAGATTACTGCCATATTGGACAGTACCAGTTGCTAATCTCTAGCTGAAACATGATTGCCCAATGAGCTGTATCAGCTTCTTCCAGAATGACCTGAGGGGTGTCAAGTATGTTCTTGTAGTTCTCAGATCACTGACCTGCGCCGGGCCTTTACAGGGTTATTGCCTTAATTTGTCTGTCAGCAGCTGGCAACCCTCAGAAAAATAACAGTTTATTACAATACTAAAGGTAATGTTGGTACAGACATCACAATTCATTCAGAAACCAATCTTACTACTTTTGCCATATTTAAATGCTGCTGTCTGTTGGTTATAGTGGGTTATGAACAGATGAGTCTTAGGTGTTGGGTCCATATTTTTCTTGTGCTGGACACAGTACTCTAGGCAAGGTCTCACGAGAGCAGACTAGCCTTCTAGCCACACTTCATTTGATGCACCCAGTTTGCAATTTACCTTCTCGGCTGTGAATCACATCACCTTCCAGCCTGTACTGATGTCAAGGATTGCCCTGACCCAGCTGCAGGACCTTGCACTTGACCCTGTTGAACCACAGGAGGTTCACGCAGGCCCACTTCTTGAGCATCCAGGTCTCTCTGTGTGACATCCCGTTCATCTGACATATTGACTGCGCCACGCAGCTTGGTGTCAGCTTGGAATAATGAGAGCAAATTGCCCAGTTCAACTCCCAGCGAACTGAACAAAGCTCAGATTCCTCAGAACACAGACTTCAACAACTGCCAGACGGCTCATTTTAGCCAAGAACTAACCACTCCCTCCTAGTAAACTCTGGGTGAGATGAAACTGCACAGGTGAAGGTATGACATCCCAGTGGAAGCACGAAGAGACATTAGGTCTTCAAAAGGCAGCCTGATATCTCAGTGCAATAAACTAACCTGTAGGTTTGGCATAATGAGAGCAACCCAGGACTCGTGACCCAGGAACAAGGGTTTGCTGTCCTGTTCTGCCAGAGAAAATGTCAACCATTGTCAGCATTGTCAAGTTTCACATCCCTGACTGTGGAAGGAGACTTCCCCTTTGGGTAGTTCTTTGCAGCTGAGAATTGAATCTTGGGAGTGCTTTTCTTCTTTTCATTAAATACTAAAAGGAACTTCTAAATGAAATCTCTCTGTGACAGATTAATTATAGGTGGTAGGAACTGATGCTCCAGGAAAAGATACAGGAAATGCTGTTGCAGATAGAAAGTTAGTCATGAAAGTCTCTGTTCAATCCTAGAGATTCATTAGGAAACTAAAGTAGGAGGCTTTCTGTTACTTTTCAAGTAAATGTCAGCTGTTGACTTCAATATTCTGGATTTGGGGATGAGCCCAAGCAATGCCTCACTAATGTCAGTGGGTTTCTGGCTTCCCAGCCATTCACAGCAGTGAGTTCCACAGCTTTCCTACAGGTTGTGTGAAAAAGGTGTTCCCTGGAATTGGTTTTAAATCAGAAACTTTGAGTGATGGGGCTTGTTTGGCCCTTGCGTGTTGAATCCCGGGAAGCAGAAGGACCAGCACTACCCTCTCCAGATCATGCTTTGTCTTTTTGTCTTTTCTCAGAGCAAAAGAAATTTGACTTTGTCTCTTTCCTGAAGTCAATTATCTTAGTCTTTTCTGCTTCTTTTTGTGTTAAAGTTCTTCCTCGCTCTTGATCATTCCTGACACCTTTATCTTCCCTGTTTCAAGTGCCAGTTTTCCATATATAGAGCAAAATTCTGATCTTGTTTCAATACATATATATATATATATATGTCGTTTTTTTCCCCATTGCAGTTGCTCCTGCAGATGCTCTGCCCATGTCACAGCAGCCTTCATCACTATCTCAGGGGACACTCATCATTACTGATTTGTCTTCCAAGTCCTTCAGCATTCAGGAGTATTTGAGCGACCCTATTACACAGCCTCATAAGCCAGGACCTTTATTTTTGAAAAACAAGAAATAAAAAGGAAATTATTGCTTTTAACAAACTGATTTCACAACTCTTTCATTAGGCCATATAGAAAACCATTTCTTTTACACCCTTTCTGCTCCATCAGAAGCTGTTTGTTAAGAGGGGCAGGTGAATTTTGGGATGTGGGAACTGAAGGCAGATTGTAGGGCCACTCACTCTCACCAGCTCTTTGCCAGGAGATCTCCAGCTAGGATCAAGGGGTGAGAGCAGTTATTTCTCCTGAGGTGACTCCCACCTTCAAAATTAAACTATTTTCTCAAGTCCGGTAAGCAATGAACACCACAGATTTGGTTTCACTACAGATGTGAGTGAATGCCTCTGTACGGTACTCACCATAGCCACAGAATACGTGGGGGTATGTCTGTCTGTATCTATATCTACATGGAATGGGGAGTGTAATTCTTGTTCTGCTTAAAGACATGTGACATTCCACCTCAATGTAATTTCAAATGCAGCTTTTAAGAGAAACCATGTCTTACAGGGAAGCTGGAAGAGTTTAGCTGCATGTGTCTTAACAAGCTTTAATGAGCTGTAATACGCTTTCAGCTACAAGTTCAGTCTCTGAGGCAAAAAGCACCCAAGATGATTTTCCTGTTACCTTCTCAGATCAGACCCTGTAAATTTAACCTGAGAGTCACTGCTTGAGCACTGGCTGTTCCTCAAGGTATCTGATGCCGCATGTACCATGTCCTCGGACACCAACATTTTGTGCGCGCTTGACTGCAGGGCAAAAGACACACCTTTGTCTTCCTCCAAGACCCTGAAGGCCATTTGTGTCTCAGTGGATGTATTCCTTTTCATCAATGTCACTCTTTCCCTTTTTTTTTTTTCCTATTGTGCTAATTGCATTTATTGAGTGATTCCAGTAGGACACACACCATCTGCCCAGCCTCAGAGCTTCCCTTCCAGCAACAAGCCACCTTCCTGTGTGTTTACTTGGGTGTACTGGACCACTGTGAAGCTGTCACACAAGCAATAACATGGGTGCTGCATGTTTCTCTCACTGCCTTTTGTAAGACACAACAGCTCATTGACACTGAAAAGTGGTGGGAGACCCAAAGCTGCACTGCTGTTTGCTAGCGATATAACCCGTGTACAGTGCTTCTGCAAGGGACCTGTCTGCACTCCTCAGAGCAGCTGCCTGTCTCAGGCCCAATTTAATTCACAAGGCTGCATTATAAACAATCTTGGGTCCCTTCACCAGCACTCCATCAATCTTGTTTCCGTTACCTGTTGTGTTTTGTTTAGTTTCAAACTAGAAGAAAGTTTAGAGCAATGTGCTAAGACTCCCGTACAGGGTGAGCAAATATCCCCTGTATTCTGCAAAAATTACAACCAATTGAAGGGATTTACTCTCAAAATGATCAGAATTAATAAAAAGTTCTAATTGATATGTTAAGAAGTTGTTAAGGACAGCCTGGAGTGAAGTTTCTGCAATCAAACTGTTCTCTGCTTTCAATTTAAAAATCAGCAAATGTTGAGTACGTTGCGCCACCTTCTTTCAGAGGTGAGGTGACATCTAAATGTCACCAGTATGTCCCATGTTTGATCACCCGTGTCTGGGCAGAGAGGTAACCTAAGGCTGCTCACAAGAGAAACTCATCATGTGAATGGTTTTAAAACTCTTCAGAGCAACTACCCACTCCCAAATGTTGGTCATGAGGAGGATCAGAAACCTTGCCATGAACCCTGTGTGTTTTGCGTGTTGAAATCCTGGCTTGAATACAAGTCTGCAGTTCAGCTTCTTGCAAATGTTAATTCTGAAGTAGAACAGAAAATTTAGAGGCAATCACAGCATGAACATCTCTTCTTGTTTATGTATAGCAGGGATAGCAAAGTCTGTAACAGTGATCAGTGTTTATACGTGTGCTGTTCAGTGTAACTGTGGGGCACAAAATACCTTTAAACTGTCACAAGAAAACAACTGGATTGATGTCACTTCTTACTTGTAGGAATATAGTTAGCTGCCTTGCAGGGACCAGTTCCACTTTTGTCACGTTACTTATAATTTTTGAATACATTTGTGATAAATTAGACTCATTTCTAAGGTAAACAACACTGGAGCCAAGCAACTGTCTCTGTACATGTGCATGTTATCACAGCTGATATCAAGTCCAAGTCAGACTCCTTGTCTTGCTTGGACCCTTCCATAACTTTTCTGGCTTATTCAGGGAAATGCGGACCAGCCTATTTTCTTATTAAAAATATGGCTTTTTGAAAAGCTGAACTTGTTTTTAAAATCCTTTCTTTTTACAACTATTGATTCAGAAAGACTGTAATAATAATATTTTTCTAAACTGCCAATCGCTTCTGTTGGGAAAAGATATATAGATATATATTTTATTCTACAGATTTCCATTGTAGTTTTGAAACTCTTTGGTTTCATATATATCCTCATATTTGCTAGAACTATGGCAAAGAGCTGTAAGCTTCTGTACATTGACTCTATAAAACTGTGTAACACTGCAGCTGCATACAAAGACTGACGTTATTTTTTTATTTAGATTATTAGAGCTAGGTCATCCTTGGTGTTACGCCAAGCAAGATGTATGGAAAGAAATCAGGTCATTGTTTAGAAGGGCTGGACAGCGTTAAGCGACACTTCCTAAAACGTCTCAACTGACTTTACCCTACAAATGGTCCGTTTGGGGACTGATTCTATAGTTTATTCACACTGTTTAGGACCTTATTTCACAAGTACTGTCACAAATATGTAAAATAAGAGCCTATGATGTGTGAATAGCAGCAATAGAATAAGGCCATTTCTAATGAAGAACAGGGCACTTTGGCTAATTTGGAGGCTTATTTTGGCTGTTGCCAGACAGCTTTCTGTGTTCTTCTCTGCATTGTGGGCTCCTCCTGTGTATTCTGGATTTATTCTGTAGCTGAAATACTGGATTAAATTGACTGAAGCCCCACATGCAGGCGGACGTATGAGAAAGCTGCAGTGAAATACAGTGAAAATGGCTTGATTTCTTTCTTCAGAACAACAGTTAAAGTATCTCTCAGCCAGAGCCTCTGTGGACCTTTGAAGCAGAGGCCTTTGCTCTGTGGTGGTGTAGCAGGGCTGTGGTGTGGCATGGAAGGATTTCTGCTCTGTGCCTGGAAATACTGTCTGTTCTTTAGCCTTGTCAGAAGCATAATGTTTTCTCACATAAAATAACCCCCTGATTCAGAAAAACTCACTGGGGAGTTAAGTGGCAGCTGCAGTTGGGCCTTATTATTCCAAAAGTTTATACCTCGATGACAAATAAAATATGGTGTGGCTTTTCTGGTTGCAAGGAGAACAAAGAACTGGAAATTCACCACCCCAGGCTCTAGCCTGGTGCCTGTTCTGTGATGCTCTGCCAATACCAGCAAACTATGTCATATCAGCTTATCATGTCACAGTATTTTTTTGCATGTGTCCGTTTTTGTAAAGATCTAGTTGCACTTGATGTTGCAGTTATAATGGAGAAAATAAACACATTTGCATCTCTTTTTAAGGACTGTTAGATTATTCTGGTGGGTGGTTTCACATTTTTGCTGTGCTTATTTCCTACCATCAGAGTATTTGGGCTGACCTAGTAACATGCAAAAAAACTGCAAAAAAGCTGGGAAGGGGCTTTTTAGGATGTCAGGTAGTGACAGGACTGGGGGGAATGGAGCAAAGCTGGAGATGGGTAGATTTAGAGTGGATGTGAGGAGGAAGTTCTTCACCGTGGGAGTGGTGAGAGCCTGGAGTGGGTTGCCCAGGGAGGTGGTTGGGGCCCCATCCCTGGAGGTGTTTAAGGCCAGGCTGGATGGGGCTCTGGCCAGCCTGATCTAGGGTGGGGTGTCCCTGCCCATGGTAGGGGAGTTGGGACTGGATGATCCCGTGGTTCCTTCCAACCCTGATTGATTCTGTGATTCTGTAACTTCTTCCCAGTGAGGGTATTGGGGCACTGGGGGGGGGCTGCCAGGAGGGTTTGTGGAGTCTTCTTCTCTGGGGACATTTAAAACCCGCCTGGACTTGGTCTGGGTGATCCTGCTGTGGTGGGGGGTTTGGACTGGATGATCTTTCGAGGTCACTTTCAATCCTTAATGTTCTGTGATTCTATGATTCTGTGAACTGAAACTAGAATAAAATTTGCTGCTGCCTGGTTCTCTGTATATGAACTGATGGAAGAACACGGTGCTGACAGTTCCTGCTTCACTGTAGCCCTGGAAGATTTCATAGAACATGCCAGCTTTTCCATGACTGTGCTGTTGTTTGAATAATTCCACTGGAACCAAAGAAAATGTGAATTTGCTAAATCATATTATGATTCTATATGATTTCTTACATCACTGAGGCTCTCTAGGGAGTGGCCCCCAATCCTAAACCTGCTCAGACAAAGGGGACTATTTTTAAAAGCCAGGTTTTAAGTTAATACCAATCACATGTAGTGAGTGAGCACTGTATTAGTTTAACCACTGCTGATTTCTCTGAAGAGCGATTGCTACAGTCTGCATGTGTGGATGCACAGCTCTTATTAGCATCCAATTAATTGCTGGTTTCTTTCCTCAATCTTTTAGAGATAGAGGCTGCCAGGATCTCTGACATCAAATGGCTCCATAATCAGTGACTTCCAGAAGACTGGAAAACCACTACAGTTTTTTGGTGAACCTTTGGACTAAGCTTCCTGTTGCTTTTATGAACACATTGAGTGTTTTCCAGATCTTTGACTTCTCTCAGGCATTTGGACCATGTGGTCTTGTCCTTTCCTATGAGCTATCTCCTGCTAAGTCCTCAGAAGGACAAATGCAAACATTTCAGCAGATCATAGCTGTGTCCAGGTCAGAACAACAGCTCAAATCCAGAAGAAAACTGGGTAAAACAAGTCCAGAGCTATAGGAAGAGCAGACTATGATGGTGGGAGAGTTACAATTCCTTAAGGGCTATAATCAGTGCACAGAAGACATTTCTGTTCTTGCTGTATTTATTATTTTCCCCTTTGCAGTGTGTTTTTTGATCTTACAGTTAATTTTTTTGTGGAGCCAGAAAGTAAGTTTCTTTGTGTATATCAGCCTCTTCTTCTGAAACTAGCAAAGAAACCTGGGACTTGATTTTGGCCAAGACACTGTACATAGACCAGGAAAGACTGTCGTCCCTCAGAGAAGGGAGGCAAATGCCTAAGAACAGATAAAACACACTTGCACAGTGAATGAGTGTTTTGTTGACCAGGTTCAGGCGGCAAACAACTCTGCAATGGGAGATGAGGCAGTCAGTGAGAATTATTATAAACGCTTTTAGAGGACAATGAAATACTCCAGGCAGTTATAAATCTCTTAAGTCATATATTAGTAGAGAAACACCTGTTTTAGATAGCAGCCCTGCTGCTAGAGGATGGATATATCTGTTTATGTTGTAGCAGCAGAAGTTGGAAAGTTCAATAAATAAAAATAATGCAGTAAGACCCTCAAGTGGAGTAAATCAGTGGGGCTTCATTGAAGCTGTTGGAACTAAGTCAATTTACAGCAGTAAGAATCTGGCTTGTGGTCAACAGGGATTTTGCAGAATGTTTAAACCCTCTCCGTTTAGAGAGTCCTCCTCTGCCTTATGCCTGTGCACTAAATCGTATCCTTGCCGGTATAATGAGGTCATTTCAGATGCGAGTGTTCGTTATATACTTAGGTAAATTAAGGGGAAAAAACATGTCATTAGCAAAATCCTAATAAAAAGGGATGGAGCAAGGTTACCAACTGAGAACTGTTTAAGTAAAATCAATCTCAGCCCTGGAGAATTAATGGGGAGTGGCTTTCTATGGAAAAGGGCTGATGGGGTGTTGATGCTACACATAGAAGCTAAGCACTATGGCCATAAGAGATTAAAAGCAGGGACTGAGGTTTTTCCTCTAGGTTGATATTTCAAGCGTTCTAAATTTCCTTCCGTGACACACCATGAATGCAGCCTTGGTTTCCAACTGCAGAAAAACTCTGATAAACACATATTGCTGGGGCAAATGAAACTGAAGGCTCATCCGGTTTTACCGTAGCACTTGTGGTATTAAGTGGGATTGTAATATAATCCTCTTCAATGAATAACCCTAACAGATGTTATCAGGGTTGCTCTGTACGAGCTGTGGACCTTTTGCTAGAACTCCCTCTGTGGAAGTCCAGTTCATAAATTGTCCTAATGGGCTGCCTGCCTGGTCCTGCCGCTGCAGCAGCATGAAAGGGAGGTGGTTACCAGTGCTCTTGAAAGGCAGCATTATTCCCATCTGGTTTGCATTACAATAGTGCTGAATATTTCATGTTTTTTGTTTTACAAACAAATAAGAGCAGAACTAATCTTTTTGTTTAATGTTCTTTGACTGATGGGTTTGAGTAGGGAAAGAAAAGTTTGGGGTTTGTTTTGCCTCTTTTTTTTCTTGACTTCACATCCGAACATGGCTCTGCAAAAGTTTTTAAAGGAAGATAGAGCAGGTCGCCGTCAGGTTTTCTAGTGGGCTTTTTATGGCACTGTGGATACAGGAAAAGATACTGGGGAAATCCGGATGATGAATGTGCTGTTCAATCAGCTGGGAGTTCTTTGCTTGTGAGGAGATAACTCGATGAAGTGCAAACAGAGACAGGGAGCAGACGTTGACTGCATGTCAGCCATAGACAGGTCTCTGGCTGGGGCTGCTGGAAAACACAGCAGCTATTAGAACCCCTCTGCCCTTTCACAGCACCCTGTGAGAGGGTCCCCAGGCTCTGCAGCCAGAGGCATCCATTAGACTGCAAAGCAGCCAGTCTGGTTCATCACCCCAATTTACTGGGAGGGGAACAGCAGCATTTTATCCTCCTGCCTCCCCGAACCCCTGCTGAGGTGGGTGAGCAGGCACTCAGCATCTCTGGCAGTGGGTTCTGCCTCTGTTCCACGCAGAACACGGGTGACCCACCTCCATGTAGGGACCTTCATCCATGGGACTGAGGTTATGGGGGGGTCAGGAGTACCCCTAGGAGGCAGTCTCACCTCAGGCACCCTCTTGTGGAAATGCCAGAGATTTGGGGCAGTTTCCTTCCAATCCAAAGCAAATCCCGGCACAGAGTAAGGCCTCTTGGCCAACACTTCTTTGCTCGAACAGCTGCACTGGCTGGTCTGTTTGGTGTTTGGACAGGTATCCTCATTAGGGCACTTGCTGAGCTGTGTCAGTTGTGAGTCCTAAATTGTGCCACTCAGAAAGGGCAAAATATTGAGAAAAGGTAAACATTCACCTTCTCAGCCTGTTGCAGCTTGGCTGGGGGATGGGGTGACTGTGTGTCAGCGCAAAGAGTTAAATCACCAAAAGATTTTTATACCTATCATCACACAAGCAGAAACAAGTTTGTCTGATTCACCTGTGGGATGAGTTCTCTGCAACCACTGCAGGATGGATTTTTCCCTGATGTCTGATGCATCCATCACCCCATTCCTTCTCTCCGTAACTGCTGGCCTGAATTTGGAGGCAAAAGTGAGTCTTGAGGACTGACCCTAGTGCTTGCCTGCAGATAGGCTTTATGACTTATGCTGAGCAAGACACCCGAGCAGTGGAACAATGTGCTGCTTTCTTTGTTACATTTGATCTTTTTCTAGCATTTTCCTTTTGAGGTCTTCAAGGCCCACTAGAAGCTTTAACTAATTCTCAGCAGTCATCTACAAAATTAGGTTCCTTTTGCTAATTACAACCGAAGTGCTGTCACCAGAGCAGAAGATCGCCCTTCATGTGCATCGCTGTACAATAGCACGTGATGTTTTCACTTAGGACCGAAGAAACAAATTGTAACTTGTAGCCGCTGCAGTTCCTTTCATTCAATCATTTTCGTTTTATGTTCCACATAAAAAATTCAAAACCAGGAATAGTAAACGCCGAGTCATAAAAGCTTAGGAAATGGGTCAAATCCAGAGTGCAAGGCAGCATTACAGTGTCTGATCTGCTGTCTCTGATAATGCCCTCACAAGACAAGGGTCTCCTTTTTTTCATTCCTGAACAAATGAATTGCGGCATATATGAAATCTCCAGAGGCCATCTGTGACTGTAATTCATTTACCCACCATATTATGGAACAGATTTTCCAGTGAGTTCAAAACTGGGGAAAGCAGGGGGAAGGGAGTAGCATGAAGAAAAGGATCTGTGATCCATATCTAAATGTAAAAATATTATTCGGTTGTCATATTTGATGGATAAAGTGTCTGACGCACCAGGTGAAGCCATAGCAACTAGATAAATATGCTTAAAACATTTCGTTTTGATACATTAAGAATGAGTTTGAGCAGGGGCTTATCAACACTGAAATTAAGCAGACTTTTCTAAGTTCCTAAAAGCCTCTGATTTTGTTTAGCTTGGAGGAAATGTTGCTGTAGATAACTTGGAAGTGTATGGGGAAGTTGGGCTTGGTGCACAAAGGAGCAGCTCTGACAGGTCAGGACTAGCAATTACCTTTCTTCTCCATCTGCTGTTTTCCAAGTGCCAGCACAGATTTCCAAGTGCCCCTACCTGATTTGCACTAGATCATGAGGCCCCTCGGCAAACTTACAGACCTTTGGTTTTTGCTTTTAAATTGAAATTAGCACATTCATTTATGACCTTAGCTGCTACAAAAATATTGTATCTACATCTAGGATACACTCAATATTTCTCTAGCCTTCAGTCACTGTAATTAGTAACACACTCTCACGAACACCACTTGGTTGTGGCTGTAAGCACCACATTTCCTCCCCGAGTGACTCGAAGGATGTCACCGACATTTCAGCAAGAATGAGTCCAGCCCACGAGGGCTGGCAGGGTTGGTGTTTACACTGGGTATATGGTAGTACCCACTGAAGGGTTTTAGTTTCTGCACCAGGTCCTGTGTTTCTTCTTAAAGTGATACTATGCAGAGGAGGGAAGTGATGCAAACTGCTAAAAATCATTTTCTGCCACCATCTGACCAAGAGTTATGGCTGAAGGAGGAAAATGTTCACTTGCAGGCATCTGAGCAGAGAGGGATGGAAAGGAAGGCCGGAGAAGGAGACGCCAGGAGGAGCAGTTCAGCTTGCCACAGCTCTGGAAGCACTGAGAGGTGCTGCTCTGGGCCTTCCACCCACAGTGCCTTGGCAATCGTAAGCACCAATGTCAGCTTTTCCCTCCTAACACTTCAGGATCTGAAAGATGTTTCTTCTGTGACAGTGCAGAAGGGAAGATGATGACACACAACCACCTTCTCTCCAAAGGATCACAAGCGTCTTCATCTCACCTAACTCACACCAGTGCTGCAAGGCAACACCTGAGAAGGGCCTGGGGAACAGCAGGTACAGCTGAGTGCTAACAGCCCAGCTTCCAGACTCTCAAGAAGGATTCGCAGCTCTCCAACTGGGCAAAGCAAACCAAGCATGCTGGCTTAGGGGTTGAATGCAGTCTGATATTGCTAGTACCACTAGATAACTGCTTTTAACACAACCATCACAGCCCATTATGGAGCAAGTAGCTGCAGACTGTATTTCTTTTTGCTCAGACCTTCACATCTTCACAGATAAAATACATCCTAAAGTGCCCGTAATACTGAGTAAAGACTGTTGTCTGGAATTATACAATGCTGGCAAAACTTTCAGGACATGGTTTACACCAGCAAAACCATGTCATTTTGACAATATTATTTTTCCCATGGAAAACTAAGATACTTGCATAAATACGTGTTACTGGTACCACTATATCTGTGCAACAGCATTGGCTTTTTACATCCTGATGTAAATAAACCATAATACTCATGATCAGCAACCTTTGTAGTTGCTGATCATGAATGCAGTTGAATGAATGCAGGCACTCGGCAAGAGATTAGTAAGAAAGAGCAGTTTAGGCTCCTCTGTCTCAACTCTGGTTTTTACTCTTCAAAAATTGGGGAAGGTGATGAGAACGGTTGCCATGCTGGCATTATTGCCAGCCCTGTTTACACTGGGTAGCGGTTCGATCCCAGAAAACTAAATTCGAAGTCTAAGTAAAACAAATGTAATTCAAACCCCAAAGTGTCCAAGGCAAAACCAAGGAAATGGAAGTAAATGAAAGATTCAGCAGCAAATCTAGAAAAAGAATGAGTAGCATTTGCTGTGGGGTAAATGATAAATGAAGTGATGCGTTTCTAACACCTGGAAGAGGAAAGCAAGGCAAGCTGCGGATGGAAATGTGGCACCAGGGGAAAATGAGGAACCCAGCTCCAGGAAGGCTACGGTAGATGCTGAGGACGGGCTGGCCCAGAGGGAAGGTGACACAGAGGTAACAGCTTAGTGCCACAACCAGCCGTTTGAGAGGCACTGGACAGGGCTGAGAGCTCTGGTTTCCTCTGGCTGGTTCACTGATGTCCTCTGGTCACTGGAGCACCAGGGTGAAATCCTGCTGTCCCTGGGAAATCACTGCCGACACCTGCCTCGGCTTTCACTGATTTCACGATGTGCTGGTGCTTTTGCACTTTGGGAATCTGGCTCACGAATGTGAAAGGAATCGTGGGAGGCTCGATGTGGGCCAGCTGTGGGTACCTGACTTGCAGGAGACTCACATGAGGCAGGACTCAGAGTTGGACTGGACATTTCCATGTCCATGTGTCAGTCACAACCACAGTGCCTCACTACACATGAAAGCTACATTCTGCTGCTGCCAGGGGATGCTGGTGCCACCTCCATCCACCCTGGACAGCTGAGGTGAGACCTCCAGGAGCCAATCTTGAAGAAGGGAATAAACAGGGCTCTGCAATGCTTCCTGTGGGCTGGACAAAATTTAGTCCCAAGCTCTGAGTCCTTGAAGCAGCTCTGTGTTTCCAAAGGAGAGAGGAGGCAGCAGGGCAGCATCCCAGGCAGCAGGTTCCAGCCTAGGTACAGCCTCCGACCGGGAGGCGCATGGCCGTGCCAGGGATCTGTTGCCTGTGCTACAGCCAGTTTCCTTGAAGTGGGGAAGAAAAGCAAAATTACTTCTGAGGCCAACAGAAATCAGCTTCTGAACTTACCGCTGTCAGGTGGCACCCACACCCTGTGTGTTCACCTCTTGGGCTGTCTCTAGCCACCTTGCACAGTCCCAGCCCTTCCTTCAGCTCCTGCTGCAGGACACTGCAAAAAACAGTGCCTTCCAGAGGCACAGCCCTCTCCACGCTGGAGCACCTCCATTTGCTTCAGAGCAACATGAAACTTGAGGTTTCATCCCAGGATGAGCAAGTTGGGCCTCTCTAGTCTTCCTAGGGCCAAAGTCTGGGAAGAGCTGTTCCTGCTCTAGCACACAGTGCACTTCCTAACAGTGATGGATGGTCCTTATTTGTTCTTGACAGCAGCCTTGCCTTGTCTGAGTTATTTTTACAGTATTTTAAGCACTAGTCACCCACCTTGGGTTTGCTGTGGGAAGAATTAAATGCAGCAATTTAGAAAGAAGTGGAACAGTGCCACAGTATTTCACTGCACTGCCCCTTGCTCGCCTGATGTGGCAGAGTGAGTTACGCTGAGAATTGGCAGGGGTCAAGCCGATGGGAATGGCCGGTTCGCACTTTGCTGGGCAGTGCCTCCAGCAGAGCAGAAAGATTTTTAATGTCTTACGACAGAAAACAGAGTCAAGAGAATAAGAATCACATTAACCAAGAGAAACATAATCTTATCTTAAGTGCCAGCTTCTTCCCAGCCTCAGAAAATGAAAGGCACTGTCCTGGACAGTTGTGCAGGATCAGGCTGGTAATCCCAGGCAGCAGATGCTGCTGTGACCACAGGTTTCATGCTATCAGTGTCTGGAGCTGGATGTCACATTGTTCCAGATTTCTTCATCTGGGGGCAAAACTTGGTTTCAATAAAACCCGACACTAGTTATTTTAGAGCACAGGCAGCTCTTGCTTGCGTTTGTGCAAATCTATTGACGTTGGAGAGCAAAGAAAGCCAGAAAATGTCTACTAGCACCTAGCAAGTACCCAATTCCAATGAAAATCTCGCTCGGGCACGTGTGCCGTGCTCATCACTCTCTGCTCAGGCAGAAGTGCCAGCAGCTGGCAGACAGAGGATCACTTTTTAAACTCATTTATGTTAGATCTTACCTGTGAGGAGCCTAGTTGCCCAGGTGGCACTGAAAAAACCTGGGCAGTTTCATAACAGAAAAGTCCATGAGGCATGTGGGACAAGGCCACTGCCCAGGAGTCTGGGACCTTCACGCATTCCCCAAGTTCTGGGTGTTCATTCAGTAGAAAGGTGTCAGATGAGCACTGGATTATGATCTGCAGAATGAGATATTACCTGATCTATAGTGTTTTTATATATGTTTTGCGGACTTGGCTGATAGGACCCTCCTTGGAAAGCCCATGCACTGACTTTGGATGCAGTGAAGTCCCTGGCTTATACCTCCAATTTCCTTCAGTGCTGTGGGAAGTGTTTTTGGGGCACACGTGTGTGCATAAATGAACAAAGCTGTGCAGGTTTTCAAGGGCAGGGAGCAGGCTCCATTTCTGCTGTCCCTGTCATACCATGGCCTGAACATTTGGGTTTAAATTCCATCCCATCACACAAAACCTCTTGTGTTTCAACTGTCCAAAACCAGCTGCTATTTCTTCTTTTGTTTGAAACAGTGAAGTGAAACGATGTTTACTTTAACTCAAGAGTGCCACAGATAATGTGTGGGATGGAGCCCTCGCTTTCCATGCAATCCCAAAACACCGAGTGTCAGGCACAGCTGTCGGAGAACAACAAATGAAATCAAACCGCCCAGCTCAGGTGAAAGCAGACAGAAGTGCTGTGCATGTTTTCCTGTAAGGAAAAGGGAGGCGGGGTGAGGAAAAGACTCTTAATATAGAAGAAATGTGAGGATTTTAGATACTCACAGGAGGATAAAACAATCCAAAAGCTGCCAGTAAAGAGGGATCTGTTGCCTTTCTGAAGCACGGGGATCTAATTACTCTGTTTTTCTCCTCTTTATTATAAAGCAAGTACTGCAGAACATGAATGACCTTGTAGACTCGATAGGTATTCCTGCCAAAAAGAGTGTCCATTATCAAGTAATACATTTTCTGCCTGTGTAGCTGCAGTGTGCTCTTTTGAAAAGCAGCGAGTTCTCTTCTGACTCCCTTATCACATTTCAGGATGCCTTTAGTCATGGGACTCTGCTTATTCAGTAGTTCATGTCAAATTTACTTCAGTAAGCAAAGTTCAGTTCTTTGAGGTTTGCCTTCCCATTCCTCAGTGAGGGAAGTGTCAGGCTTGTTCCTTCTCTCACTAAAATATGTCAGAGGTTTGCTATTGGTTTCATGGAGACCATGAAGGCACAAACCAATACTTCTTCTGAAGGCTGGCCAGGAGTGGAGGGACAGGCTCTTTTCACTTGCTCCCTGTGATAGGACAAGGAGCAATGGGTGTAAGTTGCAGCAGAGGAGGTTCCGCCTCAAAACAAGGGGGAACTTCTTTGCTGTCAGGGTCACAGAGCACTGGAACAGACTCCCCAGGGAGGAGTCCCCCTTCTCTGGGGACTTTCAAGGCCCGCCTGGATGCGTTCCTCTGTGATCTGTGTTAGATAGTTTTGTCCTGCTGCGGCAGGGGGGTTGGACTCGATGATCTCTTGGGTCCCTTCCAACCCCTAACATCCTAACATTCTATGATTTTTGAGACCAGGTCTCTCTGTGTTAATTCTCACCATCTAAAGTATCTTTATGCAATAAATAAGTGGCAAAAAGAAAATCAGTGTTTGGGACAAGCACTTCAAAATGAATTTGTAAATGTACATAGAATCATAGAATCATTACAGATCGGATAGTTCAAATCACCCTGTCTGGCTGTATTGCTACACAACTTGTGCGTTATCACATACGTGTCTCTGATAGACAAAGTTATGTAATGATAAATCTTGATCAACAAAAAAACTCCAAATACTAGAGGCAATCTAAAATGGGGCAGATGCACCCCAGTACTTTCAGGGGATAGCTGTTCCCAGAAGGAGCTCAGGACTGTGCTAGTTGGCATCAGTTGCAACCAGGCCATAGGCCAACCCAACTGGGTGGCTACTTGTTACCACACAGTAGGAATGTTTACAGTGAAACTATAATAGTACCAGTTTTATTAAGAAAGAGTGAAAAATAACTACTATTTTTGGCTTAGAGAGTAAGCCTTTTGTTTGCTCAAAATAATTCAGAGCAGGGAGTTATACCCTTGATTAAAATCGCTATTGTTTTGGTGTCTTGTGTTATAGTCAGCCAGAATGGTGCTTGTGTTTTTATTGTCACTGTAAACTACTGGAGCACTTCAGTCCCATGGGGGATGAACCACCAACTGTCCTTGTGGCATCTTTTAAAGTTGTTTCTTTTTAGGACCTGTCATTTCTGAAAGCTTCCCCAGTGTGCTGGAGCACTGAGCATCCCACATTCATAGCAGCGTCATCGATGGCTGTTCCATGAGCTCTGTGCAGCCAGAGGAAGGAACATTATCTCTGTCGTTGTGTGATTTCCACAAATTCTTACACAAAGCAAGATGGATTTGTTCTGTTATGTATGTACTCACATCAGATATTTCAGGTTATTATTGAACAAAGTCGTCAAATGTCATCACCAGACTGAGATTCATGGCTCTTCCCAACTCCAGTCTCACCTCCCATCTCTCCTCTTGGCCCGTGGAAAGAGGGCAGATGCTTTAGTACAAGTCCAAGGCTGCTCAACAGGATAGACAGATGAAGCTTGATGTGAAGGAACAGTCCACTTCAGCAGCAAATGCTTTGGCTTTGGCAAGATTAAGACTACTTTTAACTTCTCATTGCAGATGGGGCCAGAAGTGTCTTTTGTAGGATCTGGAGTAACCCATGTCATTATGTTTCTGGAATTAATAATATATAGTATTCATTATATATTATTAGTATATATAAACATGTATTTATAATTATGTGTACAATTAATATATTATTATAAGAATCAATACTTGAGAGGAGATCTCCTTCAATATTCTTGTCATTGTTCCCACCTACAGAGAGACAAGTAAAGGCAGAAGGGTTGTCCAGCAGCATGAGGGCCTCAGGACATGGCTGCTGTGATGAGTTTTTCACAAGAAATCAAGCTTTGAGAGTGGGACAGCTTTTCCTGCACCCAGCCTCCCTGTTGAGCCAGTGCTGCCCCAAGGAGCTGTGCAGTTCGTGGGAGAGATGCCTGGGATGGTGCCTGGATCCTTCTGCTGCTCTGCTGCATTGCAGTTACAATCTCCCCAAAACAAACCTGGCTTCTGGTTCACTTGAAGGCATCAAAGGGCAACCCCCACTTCTTCTGCAGGAATGGGGCTTCTGGATAAATGGTCAACAGCCACTGATTTATTGTGCCAAGCAGCCTCTAGCAACCTGTCACAAAATTCTCCACGTCGATATGAAGAGAGAAAATAAAAATCGTTTACAGCTTCTGGTTTCAGTTTTGTTGATCAGTTCAAGTTTTTCTTCTTGCTTGCCAAACAGGCAAGTACATTGTTGTAAATGAGCTGCTTTTCTACTGGTAGTGTCTCAGTAGCTTCCTCTGGATGGGTGTGACCCTTGGGATCCTTTCAGTCTCGCTGCTGACCTCGGAATGCTCCAGTCAGACCCCAGACAAGTCAAGGCTATCGGTGTCACCATGGTCGAGTTTTCCATTGCAGAGTGAAATTATACAGTAGCATTAGATTATTTACACCTTTCTCTGTCCCTGGAAAGCTGCTTCATGCTGAAGGAGAAATGGCCTTCCAGGCAAGGCAGCGCACCGTCCTCATTGCTCTGCCAACATCCATTTCTTACGCGTGTGATCAGGGACAAATCCCCCGCTCATTAAACACAAACGTTCCCTCTCATAAGTAAGAATATTACTCTGTGTGTGTGGCACAGTAAACAGAAAAAATGGATAGCTTAATAAATAAACTAAATTAAATTACATAGACTAAAATCAATGCCATAGAATAGTGTTATAACTTGCTTTAGGCAGATATCCACATCTATCGGCATCAGAAGCAGCAGATCCTGGTTTCAAATGAATCTGCAAGTTGTAGGTGACTTTCTTTTGGTAAGAGGGTTAGGCTAAAGCTGCAGCATGCGTGTGTGAGAGGAGAGAGGACTTTATGAATGCCCTTAGTACTGGAAAAAGCTCAGTCAGAATTACCTTTTATTACACACAGGATATGTTCTTCATCCGGGAAAGACAACTTGAATGAGAGGTAGATTTTTATGTCTAATAAAGCATTAACTGTGATATAAACCCTTCCTGCAGTTAAAGTATTTAGAATAGCTCTTTCCTGTGTGGATTCTCTGATGTCTCTTGCCTCTACCAGGCTGCTTGCTTAATATAGGAATGGTGGGATCATCCTGTATTTGTGATTCGACTCCTAGGTCAAATTTGGTTGAAATACGCTCCAGGAGTTCAAAAGTTATTACAGGAAGGGCAGATGGAGGTGCACAAACACACAGAATGTGATCACGTAAGCCTTTTTTATCCAAGCTAAAAATAGAAAACCAATGAAATACCCAAAAGTTACTTCAAGAGATGAAGCTTAGGCTGGAGACAGACAGTTTTTCATCTCCAGTATTATGCATCAGTATTTTGCAGTCTGCCTCCTGCCTGCCTCTGGGGTGCAGGGTAACCCAGTGGCCCCTGCAGTGGTGGTGGTGGGGCCACCAGTATCTTGCTGGTGTGCCTGCAAGAGTACACACACCAGTCTTTCCCCATAGAACTTTCTCATCAGCCTGTGAAACTCCAAATCCATCTCTCTTAATCACAGAGTTGTTCAGGCTGGCAAAGATCTTTAAGATCACTTAGTCCAACCATTAACTTAACTCTACAAACCCCAGTACAAAAACATGTCTCTGAGCTCCAGATCTACAGAACTTTTAAACACACATGGGGATGGCAATTCAAACCCCTCCCTGGGCAGAAAGGAGAAGTTTTTCCTAACGTCCAACCTAGACTTTCCCTGGTGCCACTTGAGGCCTTTTCGTTTTGTCCTGTCGCTTGTTACTTGTGAGAAACGACCAACCCTCCCCTCTCTACAACCTCCTTTTAGGTAGTTGTAGACAACAACAAGGTTTCCCTTAGCCCTCACCAGTCCCAGCTCCCTCAGCTGCTCTTCACAAGGTTTGCTCTTCAGACCCTTCATCAACCTTGTTGCCCTTCTTCAGACCCACTCCAGCCCCACAACGTCTTTCTTGTATTGAAGTGCCCAAAGTTGACCCCTGTACTTGAAGTGTGGACTCACCAGTGCTGAGTGCAGGGTGGCAATTGCTTCCCTGTGCCTGCTGGCCACACTATTTCTGATACAAGCCAGGATGCCATCGGCCTTCTTGGCCACGAGCACACTCTAGCTCCTATTTAATGGATGATCAATCTTTACTCCCATGTCCCTCTCTGCCCAGCATCTTTCCAGCCATTGTCTCCAAAGCCTGTAACATTGCCCTGGCATGTTGTGACCCATGGGCAGGACCTCGTTGAAGAACATATAACATGACGTACCTCAGAGGAGAATATGGCTTACTCAAGCAAAAACCATCAGGCCACTTTAACAAAAAGTAGCTTTTTGCAGGCACAACCTGACTTTGTCTTCCCAAAGCCTGGGATTTCTCAGTTTTCTGGAGAACTGTTTCAGACTCACCTGCCACAGAGGTGTAGTTGTCCATGTGAAACAGAGATGGCTGCAGGAAAGCACCCGAGGCTGCCTCAACAAAAGGCTCTAAACGTGAGAGAAACATTGGGGAGAAAAGAGCAGAAGATGTATCGCAGCCAATGCAAACACGCGGGAAACTCTGCAAGGGCTCAGAAGAGAGGCCAGATTGCAGCTGAAATAGCTGGTTAGCGTTTTGTCTGCAAGCACAGCTTCAATAAAACAGGTAAAGAAACCAGCTAAGGACCCCCAACGGCAAACATATTTATTGAGAATCCAATAAAAGTCTCAGAACAAATAGCCTGAAAGACCTGTAGATGCAGCCTGCGTTGTAATAAAAGGCAGTACAAGGCTTCAGGGAAATGGCAAGGGAAGAGGGCTGCTCCATGAGAAAACCAAACAAGAATCCCAGAGCACGAGGTCTGGAGACAGGCTGGGATGCAATAAAATAACTGCCATTGGGGAAAAAGAAAGCAAAACAAAACATCCAGCAGAGGTACCAAAAAGCCCCTGGTACCCCAGCTCATCTAGAAAATCACCACGAGCTGCTATAAAAACATATGGGAAAATAGGAAAAGCGCAACGGCTGCAGAGCGGTCACCTCCTGCCCGCATGGGAAGGCAGCGCGGAGGCAGAGGGCCACAGGAAGCCCTGTCAGCTGCCGTAAACCCCAAGGGTTTTTGCCCAGGAGACAAACCTGTAAAAGGTGACAAAACGGCAGCCTCAGAGAGGGCAGATCTCTGCCCTGGAGACAGATCTGCATGAAATGCAGACCCCCACATCGCGCTGAGCTTCGAGGTTGGTTTGCTTTATCTTGTGCAGTAAAATTTTTCAGTAGTTACAGAGAGGTGCCAGAGAACTTCTGTTACAAGAGCACAGGAGAAGCGGGTTTCAGAAGGGTTCAGTTGGTACCCGGTTTATTGCAAGCTTTCGTGTAGGGTAAAAGCAGCCAGCAAACCATGGCCAGTTACCATCACTGTCGTGTTAAGTTCTGTTAATGAAAATGACATAAGAGTTTGCAGCAACAAGCAAGATTTTTATTAAGGCAAATGAGGAAAGGGAGAAAGGAGGTGATTTTCATTTCCTGGCTTCAGTCACACACTGCAGGCCATGGCCATAAAAGAGCAGTTCCCCGTCGCCAGGCAGGGACCCACACACCCGGGCTATGCCACTGCCCTGCTAACAGAAAGCATGCATGGACAGGGTACATCTGGGCGGGCATCGCAGCAGCACATTCTCCTGGCTGAGGGCAATGTGGTGTGTCCTGCTGCAGAGACATGTCCTGGTGCAGGTAGGTCTGCCCCTGGCTTTACCATCAGCGCATGAGAGCAGCCTGTGAGAGTTACGCTTGGGCTCAGGCAAGGACGCCTCAGGACAACCCAGGCCAGGTGCAGATGTCGCCTATTTTCTCCAGATAAATGCCAGCCTTGAAGGGGCTGTGGAACACCCTCATCCCACAAACAACACAGCTCTGTGACTGGGAATTCTGAATCTCTTCAAGAATTCATCCAATCCCTGTGCAGAGGTTTTGCTTATTAAAAAAAAGCCTGTGCACTTCTCCTGGAACAACCAGGGAGTTGATTTTCTCAGAAATGTGCTAGAAGCTGGCAGTAACAAGGCTTTCTTTTTTGTTTACAAGCCTCTTAACTGGGAAACCTGATGCGGACGGTGCTGTCAGACCCATGAATCAACTCAAGTTTTACTTTGCGTTACTGACAAAGAACTATGTGCTTTCTCAACAGCTCTCCCTCCACCTCCTAGCCAGCAATGTTCCTTGTACCAATGCCTTCACACCATCTACACCTGCAATTGCTCTTCCTGCAATGGACTTCCTGGGCTGCAACAACATTTGCTGGGCACCCAGCTGAAAGGTACAGGGTAGTAATTCCAAGATTTCTGAATGACTTTCCAGCCCAGCAGACACCAGGCTGTTCACCGCAGCCTAGATTGCCCCCATCCCCATCAATACCTTGGGTTAGGTTTTGCCCTCCTCGAGTTGTCTCCTTGTCACTCCCTACCAGTGAG
The DNA here is from genome assembly GCA_013400115.1 of Rhinopomastus cyanomelas. Classification (NCBI taxonomy): domain Eukaryota; kingdom Metazoa; phylum Chordata; class Aves; order Bucerotiformes; family Rhinopomastidae; genus Rhinopomastus; species Rhinopomastus cyanomelas. The sequence continues at coordinate 155,471 of VXBP01006030.1, read as the reverse complement.
ATTTCAAGTTATAGCCACTTCTTCACAAGCAGTTTCCATCTGCTGCTCTGCCGTGAAGCGCTGCAGGGACCCCACGCTGTCTGCAGTTGCAAAGCCACTCGAGCAGGGGGGCTCGCGTCACGCACAGGCTTGGAAAGAAGAAAACCCAAAAAGATCAGTTACAGCCAAAAGGCAAAGCTGTTATGTCTGTGGCCCAGAAGTGGTGAGCTGAGCTCATTCCTCCAACTCTAACGCTAATCTGGTGCTCTCATGGGTGTGAAATATTATCAGCTGTTAGAGTTATTAACCAGTGTCAACCAGGTAGTGCATGCACCGAGCTGGGTTGGAGGTTAACTGTGCCATTAAGGGCTTACAAACTCAATTAAAGATTTTAGTGCTCAACAGGTAATGGTTAATTTCTGCAGATGTCCTGTTTCCAATTACTATGCATATGTAATGCAAGCAGCATGGCATCACACTTCAGCTCAGACACGCGGATTTAGAAAAACATATTTTATACCAGCAGGTTGCACTTAATTACATAACACCCAACGTTCTCTGTTCCTGGAGTGTCTTCGAAATCCCTGTTAAAACCCAAGTATTTTCACCTTTCTTTTTCTACTATTATCAGTGCTTCCCCCTCACTTGTGCTCACCTGACCTCTCAAGGATGTGGAGATGTTCTTTTCTGTGCTGTGCCTGATGGAACCTTCCTGGCCCCTGCAGCAACAAGGAGAGACTCCGAGGTTTTGTTTTTTCACTCTCACTGGAGATGACGTGGGAAGCTTCCAACCCCCATTGCATGCTGTGGACTTCAAATGCAGATTTAAAAGCCTACATTTAAGCCAGCTGACTTAGGAAATTTTTAAGCAACAAAACCCCTCTTGTAAGAGCAACACTGATAAGGGAGCCTTTGACTGAATCTGCAGGTGGAGTTAATTGGAAAGTTCTGAGGTCTGGAGTTACACCCAGATGGAAAGAAACCTGCTACTGTCAGTAAAGAGAAAGAATTAATAAATCAGTTCTCAACTAATGAGACAAATAAATTCATAACTGGAATTACCCACTAGGAGAAGTCAATTCTTTTCCATACAAGCAATTGTGATATTCCTCCTGAGAAGTACTCTCCCTTCAGTGAAGCACGTGAGCACGTGCCTAACTCTGCACATGCAAGCAAATCTATGCTTATCATTACATTTCAGTTAGGAATATAATTAAATTGAAATTAAATATGAAATGCCTTGGAAATTACTCATGAGCTTGAAATGCAGTCATTTAAATGCAATGTTTAACTGGGTCTCCAGAAGGAAAGGAGCAGGATGACTATGAGCCAGCAATGTGCTCTTGTGAGAGAGCCAACAGCATCCTGGAGTGGATCAGAAGAAGGGTGTTTAGCAGATCTAGAGGGGTTTTTCTCCCCCTGTACTCTGCACTGATGAGACAACACCTGGAGTATTGTGTCCAATTCTGGGCCCCTCAGTTCAACAAGGACACAGAGCTGCTGGAGGGAGTCCAGCATAGGGCAACGAGGATGATGAAGGAAGTGGACCACCTCCCTTATGGGGAGAGGCTGAGGGAGCTGGGTCTCTTTAGCTTGGAGAAGAGGAGACTGAGGGGTGACCTCATTAATGTTTATAAATATATGAAGGATGGGTGTCAGGAGGATGGAGCCAGGCTCTTATCAACGTCATCTAGTGACAGGATGAGGGGCAATGGGTGAAAGCTGGAACATAGGAGGTTCCACATCAACCTGAGAAGGAACTTCTTCACAGTGAGGATGATGGAGCATTGGAACGGGCTGCCCAGGGGGGTTGTGGAGTCTGTTTCTCTGGAGATGTTTAAAACCCATCTGGATATGTTCCTGTGCAACTTGATCTAGGTGATCCTGCTGTGTCAGGGGGGTTGGACTAGATGATCTTTCAAGGTCCCTTCCAATCCCTAATGATTCTATGGTTTTGTGATTCTGTGACTCAGGGTGATGCATGACATGCTCTGCTCACAAATCCCTGTCAGATGGTTTCACAAGCACTTTCAGCTGTGGGGGGATCGGGCTGTGTCTCAACGAGCATGTCCCACCTCCTGTCCCTGCTGTGCTTCCCCACTAGGCTGTTTGGCCAACTGCATCAGCAAGCTGAACTGGATGAAAACCAATTGTACAAAACCCCAGTCATTTCAGGTGAGTGTGTTCTTTGAGTCATATAACTGTGCAGCCATGTGACTGCAGACACTGACCCAGTGGGCAGAGGGGTGAGGGGAAGGGATGATCCAACCTTTTCTGACAGCTGCAGAGTCTTCAGCCATCAAGATGACAAGGAAGCCTCATGTTCCTTGGGGCCAAACATTTGCATCATACAGAAAGTCTGTGCAGTCACTCCTGAGCTGTTCTATTGTACGTGAAATCAGGAGTCTTTGAGTCATTCTTTCAAGTGGAGAAGATACTTTTATTTTTTAAGGGTACCTAGGGATATCTGTGTTGTTCTTTGAGATTCACAGAAGTGCAGCATCAGTGCCTCCTATGGCTATGCAAGCTATGTTTAGTCTCTGCAGAGAGGGTGTGAGACATAAAACTTCTTTCTAAAACATCAGTAAGAGTCATTAATCCCAGTGGCATTAAGTGTGCTCAGCTATTGTAAACCTGGAAAGATCTGAACAAGAGGTTAACAGAAGAGAGACATCACTTTAATAAGAGCAAGGCAATGCCAAGTTCATGTGATGGCATATAAAAATTATAATGGGTGGAGATAACAGATGGTTTGGGCTCAAGATTCAACTAGGTATCTCTGAAGTTCAGAGGCGAGATCCACCCTTCCAGGTGTACAGATGTTTTTCAACATGAATAGAACTTCTTCGGGCAGAAGTCTCCTCTGTGGTTGTTGTTCAGATGTTGTAGGAGAGAATCCAGCAAGATGCATGACCCATCCTAACACTCAGTGCTTCCTGCTCAAAGGTTAGGGGCACATTTTAACCTTGTCATCTCCCACAGAAATACAGATTATTGGGCATCTTTAAATATCCTTCCCCAGCTCCCCAAAGGGGAGTCACCAACCCACACGAATCTATAAATGGAGAGCAGGTGAGAGGAGGAATGAGGTGTGTATGACAGATATTCATCAGATCCTTCAAGGCATTACAGGATGAGGTTGATACAGGCCATGCAGTGTACAACAGATCCAAAAATGTGGGATTTATCTATTAAAAGACATCATGTGGCTGACTTTTCGCTTCATTTAAGCAAGTGAAAACAAAGGAACAGATAATCCTGTTTAAGGATCTGTTTCCACTTAGTGCTGAGCATATCACTGTAGACATCTATATCAGGCATTTATTTTACAGTAATGGTGGCACCTCTAAGCAAGACCAGGCCACCAGAGTAGAGAAGAACCCCAGCTCTCTACAAAGAGACAAAACCAACCAACAGGTTGCAAGAGTTTCTCAGACCTCATTTCCCTTTTGTTTTGTTTTGATTTTTTTTTTTCCCCTAAGTGGAAACTGAGAAAAACACTCAAGAGGATGGCAAGGTGTCTCACAAATATCTTGTGTAATTTGGCAACCACCATGTTCCACTTCTAATTTTATTACAGCACACTGAATGTTTTGGGGTTTTTTACAATGGTTTTTGCACCTTTAACAACATGTTGGTTATTGCATTTTGAAACAACTCACTTCTTTAGGACTAACTTAAGTGAAAATTTCATTTAGGATTGCAGCACCTGGAGAAAATCAACATCATGTGACTTGTAGGCACTTCTAAACAGGAAATACTCCATGTATTTTTTTAGCTGTGTTTGTGCAATAAAAGTGCAATAAAGTCTAACATCCAAGTGTGAGCAACACGTTTTCTTGTTTTATTAAACAGCATGAAAGGATTTATTACTTCTCCACTGAATGCACTTCTGGCACCAAATGGAGCTGGACAGTAATTGTCAGGCACCAAGTTCAACATTACGAGAAAACACCTTTGCTGGAGTTCAGAGTTTATTGTACAATGAAAAATACATCTATACGGTGAGGCTTCCTTGGAGAATTGGAGAACTTGCTTGCTGAGTGTAATCTCAGGTACTGCTTAATAAATACAATTCTTTGAAATAGAAATTAAAGTACTGAAATAATATCTAAGAAGGTTCTTTTTCTTTTCTTCCTCCAGGTATGTGAAGTTCCTCAAGAAGGAACATAAAAATAAAAGGAATGGAGAATATTTATTTTCCCACTCAACAGGTTAGGGCTGTGAGATTCTCTCAAAGAGCAGCATACTATCCTCTGGACTTTTCTCCCCTCTCCTCTGATCTCTCAGCTCTACTGGCTGCTCCTGTTCCTGTGTCCTACCTCAGGCTAGAGCCAGATGTGAAGGATTTTTTTTCTCCCTGTTTTGCTCTGGGCAAGATAGGACCATTGAAGGGTCCTTGGCTGGAGAGAAGAAGCTGCAAGAGTTTTGTAGATGGGCAGCATTCCCGCACTAGTAGGAGATCCCCAGAAACAGAGGCTGATGAGAATCAAAGCCTTGCTTTTCACAGGATGAGTAGATGGGGTTGATCCAATCACACGTGCTTGAAGCTCTGTATATCCTATATATCTCTGCGGTCCTGGCCTGGTAAGCTGTCCCCAGAGTCTCAGCAGAGTAATGCAAAACCCAGCATCTGAACAGTTTTCTACGGAGACGGGCAGTCAATGTGTTAGAGATTTCAGGTTAACTGCAGGAATGGGAAAATGCTTTACACTGTTCCCAAGTCAGAGGTTCCCTAATGAAGAAGTGTGGGAGGGAATGCAGGGAAACGCCAAAAAGCTGTTCCTGAGAGTCACCGCAGCCCTTCTCTTTAACAATCACTGAAGCGACTTATAAATCCGTAAGTTGCGCTGTAGCCAGAAAACCTCAGGTTTTTCTGTCTCCTCTATCCCTGCGGGGCGGCTTGAGGGTGCCCTCTCAGAGCTCGCAGGGGCCACCAGGGCCGAGGCGAGATGCTCGCAGGCGCCAGGAGAGGGCAGCGGTGCCCAGGGATGGCGGAGGGAGGCCCGGGGCGACCCAGCAGGAGCCGCCCCCGTCCTGCCCCCGAGGGGTAAAGCTTTTGAGCTAAAAGAGACTAGATTTAGACTAGATTGAAGGAAAGTAGTACTGACGGTGAAGGTGGTGAGACACTGGAATTCTGGTCGCCCGGAAAGGGGGCTGACATCCCACTGCTGGAAATTTCGAGGTCAAGCTGGAGGGGGCTCTGGGCAGTGTGATTTCAGCTGAAGATGTCCTTGCTGGTTGTGGCAGTTATATCAGACGATCTTTAAAGCTTCCTTCCAACCCAAACATCATTTGTTGTTTACTTTCAGTTGCTTCTTGGGAGTTTTAATCTGAGTGTACAGTAGATCTCATTGGTGATCCACCAGAACCACAGCTGAAGCCAACCGGAAACACAAATATAACCTGTCCATTACTCTGCCTCTCGTTGTCTCCTTCTCACTGAAGGAAATGCAGAAAATCACATTCTGCAAACAGAGCTAAAAGTAAGTTTAATCTCCAAAGCCGTTTATGCTTTTTAAGCACTAATGTCTTTACGCAGAAAACAGTTCTGTGTGTAATCAGTGTAACCCCCATGGCACAACTGCTGTACGATTAGAACCAGAAGTCACTAAAAGATCTTTCAGATCTATCTCAGTTATACAAGTCTGAGTGTACTACGTCCTTATCACCATGTGGCTATGTGACATTCTGAGGAAATTATTATAATTAATAGATATTACAGGATCAAGACCTGATAACAATTAACAAGGTCATTGCTAAAATGGAGATGATCTCCAGTGAGTTTTAAACTTGTCTCACAAAAAATAGGTCAAACCACCCTAAATGGCATTCAGGATTGTAGGCAATCTGGGAATCAGTTTAGAGGAACTGATTCAAAAACTTAAATGTAATGTAACTTATAAATTACAACCTCAGAGAACTCAGATCATATTTATGTGATTCTGCTCTGAGCCTTTGGTTTAAAAAAGCAGAATAGTACCTGAACCTAATAAATTAAATGTGAGAAAGGTGGTCAGAAAACATCCTGAAAACAGAGTTTCTCTTATACTGGAGGTAACTACGGGAAATGAATGGTAAACTTTTGAGGCAGTTCTCAGGCCCATCCTTGTTACCTTCATAACCCTGACTCCAACAGATCATCCATATCTCTTTGCAGTCGGTCCCTGGAGTCACTGATCCAGGGCTTCAGGCAATGGTTTGACTGGGAAATGAGTTCTCCTAAGTGTTGTGGTTCAACACACAAAGGTACACACTGTAAGAAACCTGGTCCTATGGAAAAGTACAACTGGGATTCAAGCCATTCCTTTTATTTATACTGGGTTTGTTTTTTCATCAGGTCTATCCTATGTGATACTGATGATAATTCTTGGGTGACTAGACAGCTCTGTGCCTGGAAACTATTTCTACAGTCAGAAAAGCCTAGCCTGATAACTCATACTGATGAAACTTAAGGGTGGTAGGAGTAAAAATAATTACAGATATTTTAAAGTATGTGTCTACTTCCAAGTACTCTAGCCAAAAATGTAGAGCTGGCAGTCATCATATTTTAACAGACTGGACATTGCTCTTGTCTGATGATTCAGCCAAGCAGTATATGCTTAAGTATGAACTGTAGCAGGGATGGAGGAAGGTAGAAAAGCAGCAGCAAAGGTCTGGACACTGGAGGTGTCTTGAGATGAGGAAACAGTCATTAGAAATCAGGAAATTACATCAGGCTTAGCCAGAACATGTTATCTCTCAAAAGAAGAGATAATTGTGAAGATTCACACTGGTATAAAGTATGAATATCTAAAACTGAGCCACCAAATACATGGACAGCTTTCAGGTCAAGTCCTCTCCAGCATCATCCCGGTGGAACACGTGCAAATGGCGATAATTCCATTACCCCAGTCTCTGGGCCCTGTGCAGGAAGAGGTTAAATCCCTTTCAGACTTTATGGCTCAAAGTAAAAGCTCTTGTTATTTTTGTTTTGTTTTGTTTTAAAAAAATGTGTGGAGAAAGAAGCAGGCTTTAAATATTTGTGTAGGCTGCTTGGCAACAAATTGCATGTGATCTTTGCAGCAACAATGAGTTCTCTTAGGGTTTCCATTGTGTTAGAGCTGGGTGCTAATGGCTGCTGACCAGTGCTCAAAGGCTGGTTTGTGGGAAGAAAGCAGCAGAGAGAGACATGTTGTATTGTGCATTGCGTCCTGCCGCTCGGCTCTCCGAGAGACACAGCTGTCAGGAGCGGAGAACCAGCTCAGGGATAAAGCTGTGGCTTTTCCAGCGCACGGAATGCGTTGGGTGAGACCTGGCACTGGGGCTGGTGGCGCAGCTGAGGCCGCTGCTAAGGAGTGCCATCTGCACAAGTGTAACTGATGGCTGCAGGTCCGCTTCCACCTCGGAAAATGCTAGCGAGAGGTGTCCCTGGGGTTGGCACTAGATGGTTTTTAAGGTCTTTCCAACCTTAACCATTCTATAACTCTATGACATTAGCGCGCACCCAGTATTTTTCCTTCGGAAATGCCCACTTCTTTGTGCTAAAGACATTAACCAACTGTAATCATTTTTCTATCAGCTGAGAATGGTTTTAAACTGATCCATCATCTGCTCAGCCACGCAGGAAAGGCAGAGCATTTCTGCACTTGCAGCTGCACAAAGAGCATTGAAATCAGATCAGAAATCATACGATTTCTCAAAACAATGAGCACTGCTACATTTTTTCTTTTTCCAATTTTAAATTGCCCTTCCCTCTCACCACCTAACCCTGCCTCCACCCCAACCCTCATTACAAAAATTACAAAATTACAAAAGGGTTCAACATGGGTGTATCTACTCCCCTACCTTGAAATGTTCATGAATAAAACCCCTGGTCACTGTTCCTTCACTTTCAGTAGTCAAAATACAACCACTGCTTTCTGTTTACACAGGTAACAATGAAATGTGATGGCTTCCCTGGAACTTCCTCCACATGAAGATACCTAAAGCAGCTCACAATTGTTGGGAGAAGCTGGGCATGGGAAGCAAACAGCATCCAGTCCTGTAAATAACATTATATGAATTCAGAGAAGGTAGGCATGTTACATATGATCATGTGTGCTAAAAGCCAAGGTAATATCATAATTTTCCAAATTACAGTATCACAGTATTATCAAGGTCGGAAGAGACCTCATAGATCATCAAGTCCAACCTGTCACCACAGAGCTCAAGGCTAGACCATGGCACCAAGTGCCACGTCCAATCCCGCCTTGAACAGCTCCAGAGTTGGCGACTCCACCACCTCCCTGGGCAGGCCATTCCAGTGGCCAATGACTCTCTCGGTGAAGAACTTTCTCCTCACCTCAAGCCTAAATTTCCCCTGGCGCAGCTTGAGGCTGTGTCCTCTTGTTCTGGTGCTGGCTGCCTGAGAGAAGAGAGCAACCTCCTCCTGGCCACAACCACCCCTCAGGTAGNGGCCAAAGTGCAGCACCCGGCACTTGGACTTATTGAACGCCATCCCGTTGGACTCTGCCCAACTGTCCAGGCGGTCAAGGTCCCGCTGCAGAGCCCTTCAGGTACTCTGAATTCAGTGAATGATGGTAATGCCATGTAGGTGTGTAGCTATTTGTGGGCTAGCAATCAGAACACAACTACACCGGGAAAAGCAGCTTTCAGAAAGTGTCAGCCAGTAGCTGAGCACCCACTGNATCTGCTGGACACACTCCTCCTAATACACCCCAGGATCCCATTGGCCTTCTTGGCCACCAGGGCACATTGCTGTGCCATGGTTAACCTGTTGTCCACCAGGACCCCCAGGTCCCTCTCCACAGGACTGCTTTCCAGTAGATCACCTCCCAGCCTGTACTGGTGGAATTTGTTATTCCTCCCCAGATGCAGGACTCTGCACTTGTCCCTGAGCCTCTCTCTGCAGATATCGTGAATGTTGGGAGTCTTCACGAAGTTGCATGGGAGGAGAATGAGAGAATGAGAATGAGTGGCTACCTGTGCATGGATGTGTGTAGCATGTTCACGTTTATATACATATTGAGCTAGGCTCTTCTCAGTTATATCTAATGATAGGACAAGGGAAAACAGGTGCAAGCTGGAGCATAGGAGGTTCCTGTAAGAAATGCAAGAAAAAGCTTTCAATGTGAGGGTGACAGAGCACTGAAACAGGCTGCCCAGAGAGGAGCCTCCTTCTCTGGAGACAAACCCACTTGGATGCATTCCTATGTTAACCTACTGCAGGTGATTCTGCTCTGCATGGGGGATGGACTAGGTGAGCTTTTGACGTTCCTTCCAACACCTAACTTTCTGTGACTCTGTGATTCTACCAACAACATTCTTATATCTAGTCCATATATATATATGAGTATGTACAGACACAGATAACACACACCTACGGCAGAGAGGCCATATAAGCTAAATGCAGCCACAGGCACAGACTGTAACAGCATAGCAGTGTATGTTTTCAAACATTTTATCTATAAATGCAGGATAATCTGGTAAAAAATGGACTGTGTTTTAGTGGCTGTCTTGTTGAGTTGATAGCTGAGGATTAAATTCTGGTTATCAGACCACTCACCTGTGTCAATGGATCTAATCCAGTCGGTGTGATAGTGACAAAAAACCACCTCTGACGGCAGCTTTGTAGCTTTGTGAGTGAGTGAATTAGTTCCCGCTGGCTGAGCACTAACTGCAAACTGTTATCGCTTCCCAGTTGCTGTTACTACTTTTGTTTTACTCAATGGCTTCATTTTCCAAGGTAGAATTCTGTACGGAATGGAATTAAAACTCTTTGACCTAGTCTGTGTAAGAACTGGATAAATGAAAAGAAAAAGGACACCCTTTTAAGATAAACGTCACAAAACTAAAGGCCAAGGACCATTAGACAGATCCTCTGATCTGGCTTTTATGTGACAGGCCATTAGACTTCGCACAATTAACCCACTTTTGAATAAACTGTGCTGTGTTTGAAAATGGCCCATCTTCTGGAAAGTTGTGCTCTCTCTCTCTGAAGATAGTTAGAGTTGGCAAATTGTCATTTCTCTGGATGACTGACTCACTATTATAATCTCCTCATTTGGATTCATCTTGGCTTCAGCTTCTGGCCACTGGTTTTTTCTTTCTTGTCCCCAATGCATTTAAATATGCCTCAATGTTTTCTTCTCAAGAAGAGAATTAACTACATGTGTGAACAGCCCTGAACACTTTTGCCTCTTCGGAATGGCTTCAAACGGTACCTCAGCAGGCATTGTAAGGAACAGCTCCTAGATGGACACTTTTTTTTAATCATTTGCACAATAAGATGCAACAGGGTGTGCAAAAGCAGGTAAAAATTACTGAATGCAAAAGGCAAGACCTTTCAGCACAGTAGCACATGGTCACACTTCCACCTCATCCTGTAATCTGCAAGCACTCCCATGGAAGCTTATTTGAATCAGATGTACAAGTTAATATAATTGTATAAAAACACATGAGATATAACAAAGAAAGTCCTTGACTGTTCAAGCTGTGGCCAGTTGGATAGGCTTATAGATGTTACCAAAGCTAGGAAATTTAGGAGATTTGTACATTGGCAGTTCTACCGTTGTGGAAACAGTTATTGCTGTTGCTGTTGGGACCTCCATTCAAACCCATCACTTGCAAGGATGTTGGTTTTGGCAGGTAGAAAATAGCACCACATGTCTGTTTTAATTATTTTTTTCCCAGCAATTCTAAGGGAAAAAACAGAGTATTTTCCATCCCTGATATTTCTTTTCAAACTACGCTGGTTGAAGAGCAGTGTAGGGGAAAGGGACTTGGGGGTCCTGGTGGACAGCAGGATGACTATGAGCCAGCAATGTGTTCTTGTGGCCAAGAGGGCCAACAGCATCCTGGGGTGGATCAGAAGAGGGGTGGTTAGCAGATCAAGAGAGGTTCTTCTCCCCCTCTATTCTGCCCTGGTGAGACCACATCTGGAGTATTGTGTCCAGTTCTGGGCTCCTCAGTACAAGAGGGATGTGGAGCTGCTGGAGAGACTTCAGCGTAGGGCAACGAACATGATAAAGGAGGTGGAGCACCTCCCTTATGAGGAGAGGCTGAGGGAGCTGGGTCTCTTTAGCTTGGAGAAGAGGAGACTGAGGGGTGACCTTATTAACGTCTACAAATATTTGAGAGGTGGGTGTTGGGAGGATGGAGCTGGGCTGTTCTCGGTGTCATATAGTGATAGGATGAGGGGCAATGGTTGTAAGCTGGAACATAGAAGGTTCCACATCAACCTGAGAAGGAACTTCTTCACAGTGAGGGTGATGGAGCACTGGAACGGGCTGCCCAGGGAGGTTGTGGAGTCTCCCTCACTGGAGATACTCAAGACCCGCCTGGAGGAGTTCCTGTGTGACTTGGTCTAGGTGATCCTGCTGTTGCAGACAGATTGGACTAGATGATCTTTCGAGGTCCCTTCCAATCCGTACTGATTCTATGAATTTTATCCTATGATATCATCTGCTAATTCAAGTCATGGGAGTGACAACAGATGAGGATGCATTACTCTTTCTCAGAAGTAAACATTTCCATTAAATTTGACTTAAAGTATTTGCCAAATGATGACATCTCTTGTCATCACTCTTGTCTTCCTCCTTAACTGCTGTTCATTTTTGCAGAGAAACTGTTAAACCAGGAAAAATGATGCACAAATACATACAAATCCTTCAACTTCTTAACCACTTAAGTCTCATCTCTGTGATCCTAATGTGACTGGGCAATGCCAGGGGAGGTTGGACCTAAGGAGAAGCAACTGTAATGAAATCCCCGTGCTGAACTATTGGCAAGTTATTACTTCTGCCCCTGTTCTTCTGATGATGCACAAATACCTACAAACTAAGCACTAGAAGGTGGTTTTGGTGCCCCATGCCCTCCAAATACCACTGTTTGTTTAGTCTCCAGAGTTTTACATTTAAAGGATGTGTTTGCAAGCCACAGCTTGATTCTCCTCTGCTCTCATCCCCTTTCACCAAGTGCACAGTGGCAGGAAGCAGGCAGCCACCTCTCAGCAGGAACAGATTCTTACTGGGGTTGCTTCTCTCCAACCCAACACCAAGGGCCCTAGTGCAGGAAATTGCAAAAATTTGCTTAAGCAAAGGCTCCACTGTTCTCTAATGGCTTTCAAAGTGATTAGTCTTTAATGTCATACCAGTTAAAGGTTGATGAAACCTCATAAGTACTTGCAGTTACCTGTGGTCAGGTGAAGTACCACTAGCCACCTCTTCTAAAGTGTCATCTACAGCAACCACAAGGCCATGTCTGACTTTGGAAGTGCTCCTCAAGGTCATGCTTTGAAATACAGCAAAGAGAAACTTTGGAAATCGTCATCCTCCTTCTACTGAGGGATCACTGATGGGTTGTAATTCTCTCTACTTTTGGAGCTTTCTGGCAGAACTGTGACATTAAATATTCAGTGAAATACAAGTGAGGTTTGAAACTGTCTGCTCTGAAAGAGCTTGGAACCATTAGTGCATCTCATCTGCAAAAGCCTCCACCTGGCAGGTTATGCATCAGATTCATCCACTTTTTACCTCTAAAAGTTTATCAGCTACAGGTAACGGCTCCTCTGTTTGAAACGTTTATGTATTTTTGCTACTTGCAAAGCTAATGTTTTTTGGGAAGGCCAGGACAGGAATATCTTCTCACATCTCTTTCACAGTCAAGCTGACTTGACATTCAATGCAAAATTGAAACCACTTCTTCAAATAGAAACAAACAAATAGGAAAAAAGTTGAATTAGTTCTGAAAGGAACCACATCGACAGGAGTTTTAGCTAGATGTTGCATTTGGAGAATATTTGACATCTCCAGCACTGCAGAAAAGGTCAGGCAGTTCAAAAGGACTCCTCTTGCTTGCTTGCTTCTAAGAAATTCATTTTGTTGTTATGATGAAGGATACAGCATAGATCACACATAATTCATTCTTCCACCAACATTTTATTGCAAAAATATGCAGGTCGTTTTCTATAAAGTCTTCTTTATAGATTTTGTTGCAGACAGGTAAAGCCAGGAAATTACAGAGGACTGTAATATACAAGATATTTGAGATCCGTAGATGGAAAGCTGCATAAAAAGCCAGCAACCTTATCATTATTTCAATAGTATCTGCAACTGCAGGGCTGAAACACTGTAATAACTACCCACTGCTCTGCTTCCAGTCCTGGCATACATGGGGCAAAAAAAGACTGCAGTCTTCATTTTCTACTTGAAGCTTTCACTTCTGGTTCGTGTTGGAGACAGCTGATGTATAACCTGCACTCTGCTAAGTACAGAAATAGTCTCTCCCAATAAATATTTGCTGCAGAGGCCCTGACTTCTCTTTGTTAAGCGCAAGGAGATACTACCTTAAATTTCTCTAATCAAGGTAATTCAGGCAGAAGACAGTAACCTGGCTAGCAAGAGTCATCTGGAGCTGAACATTGTATAGGAGAGTGAACTGGCCTGACCTGAGCAATGCCCAGCTGTGGCTGCACAACTTCACCAGCTCATGAAGCTCTACAGGATCTAACTGTCAAGCACTGTCATCTGCAGCAATACCCACTGCACCAAATCACTGCTCTGCTGTCTCCTTCTTTTTTTATGAATCACAGAATCACAGAACATTAGCGATTGGAAGGGACCTCAAAAGATCATCTAGTCCAATCCTCCTGCCACAGCAGGACCACCTAGACCTTGCAAAGCACAACCTGCTTAGTTTCTTTGGACCTTGTTTAAGGTGCTGATTGCACCAGGCTGCCATTTCTATCTTTGCATCCGTATGAGGATGAAACAGTGAAACTTGTGTTATGAGAGCAGGTTGTAGAAGAGTTGGAAGCTCCTAGATGAGATGAGTCTCTCAGATACTCTCAGGATGAAAGCCTCTCTTCATAGGCCTTCTCCCTGTCCTTTAGGCTGCTACACAAAATCTATTCTGGAAAAACGGTCTCCTTGCTCTCACACACTGCAACGTTTGTTCAGTATCTACTGGGGCAACAAATCTTCATAGAGTGCTGAGCGAGCAGAAAGGAACCTGAAGGTTCTGAATTCTGTTGGTCACACACGACTGAGAGCAAGTCAGGCTCAAAGGAGAAAAATTACACAATACCGTCACAAGGATGAGACCAACTGCATCCTCTTGTCTTCTCTGAATTGAGGAATGGTTTTGCCCTAGTAGAGGGGGAGATTTTGAACGAAAGGCCCATGGCAACGGCAAGAAATCAGCTCCACAAGTACGTAATATTCAAATGAGTTTTACATAACTATCCTCCTTTTCTTCAGACTGAATGAAAGAACACCAGAAAAAACAACAGAATGTAACAAAACCAATCTGCAGGACAGAGAAGGAACTTTCCCATTGCCTCTGTCATATAAGGGGTGCATGTTCTCAAAAATCACACCTTAAAATAAACCACACTCCCTAAAGCAAATGAAAAAACAACAGAGGAAGAAGTGGGAGTGACCCATGCAGCCCTGCTCTCACCACTCCGTCTGTCCTGGTCAAGAATCACAAGGACCTCACTGCATAGCTCTTGCACATGAAAGCTCTCCCTGATACGACATCATCGTCCCGAATGACCCAGTCTTGAAAACACCACTGGTTACTGGGAAGTGCGTTTTGCTGCTGTCGGTACAAACTTCACCTTGGCAGCAAGCAAATAAAACATGTTCAGCTGCACATATCCAAGATAGAAGCCACTGCAACCCCTGGCAGTTTTTGAAGACTCTCTGTTGAAAACTATTTACAGCATATGGAGTCCTGCTAGCAAGTCCCACAGTCTGCTTACTGCCATTATGTGGCAACAGGCATTATGAATCTACGTGGTTCAAAAGTATGGCCTGTGTGGTGGGCTTCTGGGAGCCACTGAAGGAGAGGACACAACAGAGTAGAAGAAGGGAGGCTGGCCAGCATCCAGAGTTAGAACATATGCTCAGCAAGGCACTGAGGCAGGGCCAATAGTCACCACAGCTCATCCTCTCTGGGCACCTGGAATGGGCCAAGATGAGGACTAGTTTAGTGGGGCACAGCACTTCTGGTCCTAAGCTGGTATTTATTTTATTGCTTGTATCATTTTATCAATTAATTCATTGTTCATTATTGAACTTTGGCAGAAAAGCAGAACACACACATTAGTGTACTACTACCCCTTACCTTATAACAAAGTGCCAGAAAGCACTTGCACTTTATAGGTTATTTACTATTTTGTGCATGATCTCACTTCCTCCAGTTGCTTACTCCCCTTATTACAATATCCCTCGTTCCTTTCGCACTTTTCCCCAGTGTCTCCTGTTTACTCGGCTAAATGAGACTGTCTTTTTTTCCTCCTGACTTTCCCTGTGTTTTGCTTTGAAAGTCTGTTTTACATGCTACCCCTCCCGTTGTTTACATTTGTGTGGGCAGAGGAGCCAGACTAGGGGGTGGCTGCTGTCGGACAGGGTAATAGACACCAAATCTTTGCTCAGCTATTCATCTGGCAGAGCAAATGACTCCTTTCCCATGGCTGCACTCCTTGGTGTTTCAGATATTAAACAAGGAAAATGAAGTGTTGAGGAGATCTACAGTGCTGTGACTATTGCCTTGAAATGGGAGTCACCATTCGGGTCAGGTTGTGCTGTATCTGTAAAAGATAAGCGTTAAATAATAATTTGGATTGCTTTCCTGTGTTACAGACTTCAACTTTACTCCTTTGTCCTCACTCATCTATAGGGGAGGAGAGCCTACATCATCAGTCCTCTTCCAGGAAGATTTCAGAAAAACTAAACAAATGAAAAATCAAATTAAATCCTTATGTTCTCTGTAGCCCATTTTTAAGGAGTCAGACAAGTGTGCAAACACTGAAGAGTTATGCCAGTGGAGTAGCGGCAGGACTCAAAGGACCACCTACACCTTCCCAGAAACACTGTATTTTCATGGGCAGAGGAGCACCTTGGAGGCTTGTGGCATGCAACAAGGATATTTTGGGAGCATGAGCAGAAGGAGGGCTAGCAGGGACCAGTGTGGAGACTCTCGTAACCAGAGCAGCCAGAGATGGCCAAGGCATGTCTGCCTAAGAAATTGAGTTTCAATGAGGTTTGGGCAAATACACGTGATGTTCTCACATGGGTTTATCTATTGTGCCACAGAAATAAATCTCTTTCTGGTGACTATTGGTCTGGAACTGGTTTAAACAAAGCTAGAAAATAATTCCCTGATTGATTGTTCATATGGGGAACTCTGTTTATAAAGCCAAAGTAATTTATCTACAATGATATAAATATCTTCCTTAATTTCATAAATAGCTTCCTTTGTGTCAGACACCGTCCCTTGCCACTTCAGCAGGAACCACAGCACACTATTCATCTGGACAGCCACAACACAGAACTGTGGGATTAGAGGGTATTGTTCCCACTGCCAGGCAATCTTTAAGTATAACTTTTCTTCTCAAACTGAGAATTCAACTCGTTAAGTCACTCACAGGTAAGATATGCAAAGGATGGTAAACTAAAAGCTTTTTAATATCTTTATTCCACATATACTAAAAAGAAAAAAGATGAAGATGATGTAGAACTGTGGTAAGTTCCCCGTGAACTTCCTATTAGAGTCCCTGCTTTCTCATACGTGACCAAAATCTTTTTTTAATAAACCTGTTATTACAGTTCAGAGTCTCTGCCAAGTGTTTACAGTGTTGCCCTGAGTAACAAGTCTGAGCCAAGGGACTTAATTAAATGCAACCTGCTTTTTCAGTTGTAAAATTGTCCTTAAACATCAAAAGGCAAGTTAACTTTAATTATTAAATCTGCAGTAAGTTTTTGTTTAAGTTTTTCACTTGTCACCGTATATAATCAGTTACTTCTTAGCAGGCAAATAGTATTTTTGCAGATAATTTCCCATGAGCATTCTCAGATCTTATGGCAAGTAACGTTAACCTTTGGAGTTCTGGCTTTGTGTGAGATTCTCAGATTTTATACTGTCTGCTGGAGCTGATTCAGAGGTCTCGTGGTTGCAGGGAAGAACGTAAAAATGTAAAGAAAAATGTTTATAAAGAATATGCCTTTTGATCTCAGTGTCATTACAATTTTAGAGGCTTAGCTTTCCCTTCTGGAACACTTCATTCTGCGTATGATGCAGTTTGTGTACAGCCACCTCAGAAGAGGTTCTACCTGTGAGGGCTTCTGCTAATTGTAAAGTTGGTTTGGGGAAGGTGCTGAAGAACTATCTAAAAGTCAGATGTACAAATGCAGGAGGCATGGCTGCTGACTTCCCGGACAGAGCAGCAGTCCTGCTAAGCCACACTGGACTGGAGTTACCACTCGTAGTAGCTCATGGCCCTTTGTATTAATGTAAGATGGTGTAGACGCAGCTTATATTGAAGTGCTGGGCTAGAAACCACCTTGGACCCTGAGCCAAAGTTGAGGTCCTGCCTGACTGACCAGCAAGCAGAAGAAAGTTGTTGATCCTCTCACCTCCCATTGGCACAGGAAGACTGAGAAGTGCTAGCCTGTACAGGACCACACTAGCTAGTGCCATCAGGTCTTCAGAGGATGGGGCTGCACAGGGCAAATGCTCTCTGTACAGGTTTAATGCCTTTCTCCTCTCTCTCAGCGGGAATTTCAACTTGCCCTAGACTACAGCATTAATCATTTACAACACCTTAAACCCAGCCTGACCCTGAGACCCAGACTGTGCAGGTCAAGTGCAGCAAACTGGCAGGACTGGAGATGTCAGAGGCACCAGTGCTGTTCCCTCAGCCACTGTGACAGTGGAGCTGGGCCCCACTAGCACGGGGGTAGGGAGCAAAGGCAGCAATAAGCCCCAGAAAAATGTGGCCAGAACAATGAATCACAGGTGTAACATCACACATCAGGTGTGGCTGGTAGTGAGGAATACCAGATTACTTCCTCTGACCTTTGCTCTTTCTGCTGCATCTCAGTGTCTGCTTTCCGTATCAGAACTAGCGTGTCTAGGTGGAGTAGTGAAGTGATTGTCCCCCCGTACCCAGCACTGGTAAGGTCACACCTCAAGTACTGTGTTCAGCTTTGGGCATTTCACTACAAGAAGGACATTGAGGTGGTGGTGTGTATCCACAGACGAACAGTGAAGCTGGTGAAAGGTCTAGAGAATAAATTTTATGAGGAGTAGCTGAGGGAACTGCTAACCTTTTCCAGCCTAAGTGATTCAAAGATTCTGCTGCTCAAGGTGGCAGACTGTTTCACTTCTCCTGGTTCATTTACCTGCCTGTCATACCAGCTCCCAAGTGGCCTCTGGGAGGTCTCATGAGCAGGGCAGTCCAGATTGGGACAGGCTATCTACAGAACTCATGAGACACCAGTTCCTGGAGGTTGCCCACGCATGATGAGACAAAGCTTCAGCTGACCAATTCAGAACTGGCAGTAGTCCTGCTTCCAGCAGCAGCAGCTACTGCAGACCTCCAGCTGTCCCTTGCTGACTGTGTTTCACTGAGAAACATGGTAAAATCATTCACTCCCTTTTCTCACAGCCGTACTGGCTTAGTTTCCAGCTCCACCTCTAAACTCGGTACTGATGCCTTTAGGCCACTCAGATAATTCCTGGAAGAAAACAGGTCCTCCCGGTGCAAAATACAGTCAAACCCTGGTGTTGAGATTTGTGCAGATGTGGTTCTGTTCAGATGTGTTTTCTTGTTTTAGAGCTGTTTCATCTGCTCCTTGCTCTCAGGCTGATAAACTCTTCACATAGCATTCATCCATCCTTACAACTGCACAGAACATTTGAGCCTTAATGTGTCAGCAGCTGAAGACGAGCAAGTTGCTTGGAGGCCAGGTTTTGGCACAGTAGACTGGTGCCTGTTACAGTGGTGATTAGATAAGATGCTTTGTGGATGACTTTGCCTTCTCACCGTCTTTATCTGACTTTGAGTGGTAACAGAAATCACCAGAGCAGGCTACGGGAAGAGCGCTGCATTCCTGAGCTGGGTGAAACAACTGGTTGTGTGGAGCAAGCGTTTACTTGGGATCACATAAACACTTCCAACTTGAAAGAACCACAATCTCTAGATCCTAGTTTGTTTATACTTTACTTGATAGATCTCGGCTTGTGAGTTTTGCTAGTCTAACGAAAGATGCCATATGAGTCTGACTGGATTGTGTCAAAATGCGCTGTTTGCATGATGCCATCTTCACCGTTTGAAGAGAAACCATGAACCCAAGTACCAATAGTGGTGAATTGTAATGAAATGCCATGTGTGTAAAGGAAAGGCTCTTGCTGCTTACAAAGAGCCTTGGTAACAATTACCGTCCAATTTTGATGAAAAATGATGCTAAATTCGATATTCGATGTGAAAAATCACCACAGAAGAAAACTGACAGCCCTAGCCAGAGCAGGATAAATGAGCACGCAAACCGCAAACGGCACATTAGCGCTTTAATTTCTCGGGGGTCTTCTTTCACCTCCAAGAGGAAGACCCCACTGCCGCTCCTACCTTCTTCTGCCATTTCTGCCCTGGATGCAGGACATTTATTCCAGGGCAACTTCTCAGCTGCCTCCGTGACAAACACGTAGGTACTGGACGGCCGGCAGCTGGGACGGGGCCGAATCCAGCTGCGCCCGAAGGGGTGGTCGGTGCAGCGTACGTGCCTCCACCTTCGCCGCTCTCCGCGGAGGCGGTGCGGGACACCCACCGTTGGCGAAGGGATGAGGGGGACGGCGGGCGCAGGGTTACTCGCGGCGCGGAGCGGAGCACTGACCGACCAACAAACCGACCACCCCACCCGCTCCGCCCCGCTGCGCGTTTGCGCTCCNCCCCCCCCCCCCCCCGCCCGCTCCGCTCGTCTCTCGCCGTCGGTGCCGGTGAAGGCGGCGGTGCCGGTGCCGCCGGCTGCCGCTGCGCCCCTCTCTCCCCGTCCTCATGGCCGGACAGGAGTGGGACTGGTTCCAGCGCGAGGAGCTCATCGGGCACATAAGCGACATCCGAGTGCAGAACCTCCAAGGTAAACGCACACCCCCGCACAAACCCCTCCCTCCGCCCGCGCCGCCCCGCGCCCCTTCCCCTGCGTTGTCGCTGCCGGTCCTTCCTTCCCCCAGCTCTCCCCGGGCTGTGCGGGGGCTGCTGCTGGTTGCCAGCCCGCTCCCCTCGGGCCGCAGGGTGCGTACCCCTGGGATCCCCAAAACAGGGGCGGTGCGGGGCCAGAAGAGGACGAGGAGGGCGGCGAGGCCGAAGTTTCCCCCGAGCGCGGCGTCGGGCCCGGGCAGTCCCCGGAGAGCTCCAGTGTGGGGGCGATCGGCAGCGACGGGGCGTGGGGGATGCTCTGACGGGGCGGGGGCGGCACCGCCCCAGGGGTCCCTTCCACCTCCTGCGATTCCCGTCGGACAGGGTTCTGCGGGCTTCGGCTGCTACCCCGTCAGGGGACCCCCCAGCCAGGCCCGCTGGCAGCGGGAGTCCGTCGGTCCCCGTGGATCTGCCAGCGGCGACCCACGGGCCGCCCCTCCCACCCGGGGATATGTAGGTTCTCAGTCGCCATCAGGGTACGGCTCTGGCTGTAACGAAGGCGATGGCTATCGTATGCTCGGTTCACTGTTCCTTCTGAGCTGCTGTTGAATAAACATGGACAGAGGTTTTGGATGAACCATCTGCGAAAGGCTCTGCTGTTCTGCCACAGGCAGTGCTGGCAGAAGGGATGCCGGTTCCCGGGCTTGAGTGCACTCTGGTATCGGTGGTAGTTCTCCAAAGTTAGGATTGCCTCTCACCAGCTCCCTGCTCACCATTGGCAAGGACAGTAAGGATCAATGAAGGAAGCAGCAGCTGCAAAGGTTTGTGGCAGAACAACTCGTTTAATGTAACATAGCAAAATTAATCAACTGCTCGCATCATGCTGCAATGTGTCTTCATGTTCCATGAAAATATAATAGACTTGAATTACAGGTCATTATCTCTTCCTGTTTATGCATAATGATATTAAAGAGCTGTCTACTGGCAGAGGCAGTGCGGTTTCTGGAAATTAGTTTTGATTTGGCTTGATTATAGAAAATGTATAATTTATCAGGAGACTCAATGTAGCCATTATTTCAGCCCTGATGGTTCTGTTAATGCAGTTAATGCTGATGGGGTCACTCCTCAACATTTTGACCTGCATCGTCATACCCTCCAAAATCCAGATTTTGAGTACAGATAGGCGGTATTGATTCCAGGTTCAACTCCCATTGGGTTTTGACAGTCTTTTATTGCAGTGTAATTCTACATTTTTGGCCCCTGGCTCCAGCTCTCTCGATTCTGTGTGTTAGCATGGGTGGCCTGCCCCTGATCTCTTGTTGCTCAAAACTGTAGTGATTAAATCAGGTTTAATCCTTAATTCATGGGTGTTGTTGTTGAGAAGGAATAGAAAATAAATCTGTTCTTTAAAAAATGAAGCACGTTTCTAGCTTTGCATCGTCATAATTTGTATAAGAAAAAGTTAAACTCCTTTTGCTTTCTGGAACTTAAAATGCATTTATACAGATGCACACAGCCCTCTCTAAAACTCCTATAGTCCTGTAGGAGAATGTCATCCTACAGGGCAAATTCCTCTGAGTAACATAATGTTCATGATAAAAACCTCCTGTTCCCTTCTTACCATACGAGAAGAGATCTGAAGGATATATTATTTGTCACCTTGCTTGTACTGCTAAACAGAGTTTTAAGAAGTTTTGTGCCTCATGTGGTCTATCACAGGGTAGAGAAGACATTTCTAAGGCACTGCTTCCAAACAGGTGACAATTAAATCTCTTACTGTATATGTGATTTATAACACATACTTCTCACATTATCTTCTAGAGATGAAAAGCATTTTACAGATGGTGAGTCTGATACTTGAAGAGTGTGATTTTTGTCACTCAGGAGCTCAGTGGCGAAGCATGATGCTTCTCTCCAGTATCGCTTCTCGTAAAATGGCAGCATATGTTCTGGGTTCTTACGTAGTAATTAAACTTGCTCCTGCTTTATAATTCAGAATTCGTGCCCTCCTTTCAAAACAATGGAACCTGAATCACCGCTCGTCTATCACTTGCAGAGTCAATAATAGTTTTGTTGTGCTATGAAGTCATGGGTCTAGAATGAAAACTAGCTGTTGATGCCGAATTTCCAGAAGCACCAGCAGAGCCCCTCCAGGGCCTTGCTGCTCAGGGGATCTCTGATGGTGAAGGTCCCCATCAGCTGCTGCATCTCCATCTTCTGCGGTGCTCTCTTGCAAGATCATCAGTGTTTAGCACTGTGAAGTTGACAGTTTGTCATATTCCAGAATGCTGCTTTTCAAGGGGATGTTTTACATATGCAAAGGTACTTCCAGGTCTTTGGAGGCTCCATCATGCAACTGTAGACCTGAGAAGAAGTATGCTGTAAGGAGAGGGCAGGAGGCAGATGCTAAATGTTTGCACTTGTAAACAACACATGAAAAAACACTGTCATGTCTGCATGCAGAGATGGAGACTTCTGATGCACAGAGCCAGGAATATTTGAGGTCTTTCAGGTCTGGAAGGCTTGTAGAGGTGTTACTGTCATGCTGTGTCAGAGTCATCTTGCCCAGCAGCCCATGGAAGAGCCCAAGGAGATGAGCCCAAGTGGTGATGACCATGAGAAACAATGCCACTAGAACCTGAGCAGCCTGGCTGGTATTAAAATTTCTGAAGTCATCCTACAGCCATCTGCTGTAGCAGTCTTCCATACCCTTTCTGCCTCATTTCTTAAAATCTAAATTGTTCATTTCTCTTGAGAAGTTCTTCATTATGTCTTAGCTAAGCTGCAGAGCACTGCTGATGTAAAATACTATTTGAAGATGGCATATGCTGTTTCAGTTGGTGCTTCCTCCATTTCCAGTTTGGTAGTTCCACTTCCAGGAAGCATGCTTGATGGGAAGTCTATGCTCTCATGGAAGCACTTTGCGGTGGTGCGATCCCACTGAATTCGGGAGTTGTTCTGGGTGAATGTATTGGGTGCAGAAGTAGCCTCCAGAACTGCATGTTCTCACATGAACTGGTGGGATTTGCTAACTGGATTGGACATAGTGGGAAAGAAGGATGGTTTTTAAAAATGGAATTATGCCTAGGTGTTTAGACATAGGCATATGCTGATAAGCTTTTATTTTCCGTTTCCATCAAGATCTGAGATTTCCCACTTTATTCTTTAAGTGAAGGAACTAATAGTTCAAAGCTGTCACAGGTAAGTGATGCTAAAAGCCAGGAATGCTGCTTGCGTTCTCAACAGAGGTAATTTCAGAGAACACAAGCAAAAGTGGCAGTGTTGTGGAGGAGATGGGAATGTAAAGAGGAATAAGATCCAGGTGAGGTGATGCACAAACCACATTCATCACAGTGCACTTGTTCGGTTTCTAAATGTATTTAATAAGCTGATTTTCTTGTGCTCTTTGTTCTGTTTGTATATTCCCCATAGTGAATTTGTGCACATACTGAAAGAGAAAAATGGAAAGCCTGCGCAGAATGTAGGAGCGCATCGTCAAGCAGTGGAATGCTCAATAATTAATTTCCTGCCAGGAGACTGGTTTTTTTTACCCCCTCTTTCTTTCTTTCATTGCACCACCAGCGGGAACATTTTGTTACAACACAAGAATATTTTAAAATTTTCCCTACTGGAAGCTTCATTTAGGATCATCGGAAATAATACTCCCTTATGTGGTGAGTTGCGCTCAGTAGAAGGAAGCAACATCCTCAGCAGGAGCTGTTCTCTTTTCGATGGTGTTTTGCTGTGTGCTTTGCAATAGGCTGAATGTTTGTGTCTTTCCTTACAGTCCTTCGAATGACATATGCGGAGTTTTGCAGTCAGTCAGGTGTTCTGCCCATCTCTGGCAGACAAGCGCACTGAAAAATAATTATGGTTTGAATGTTTGTTTTGTATATTTAAATTAAAGTGCATGGGCTGGGGAGGTAGAACTCTACCATTCTTCTATCAGAGGACTAGACAAGGAACTCCAAATCCTGCTGCTTGCATTTTGCTACTTACTCCGGGTTTGATCCAGAAGCTATGGAAATCTGTAGATGTTTATTCCTTGATTTCAACAGACTTAAATGCTGAATCTCAGGCTTGTTCTGCTGAGGATTGCATGGCCTCCAAACATATTTGGAGGGCTATGCAGCAGTATATTGTAACTGTAGTGTTGTCAGAATATATATGGCAAATAATGATAAAAAATAGTGGTGACAGGCTGGAAGAAGTAAGCTGAACATTACCAGCCCCATCAGTTCCCTGCCCTTCCCCTAGTTTGTACCTGTCGGTGAATCACTAAGGCATAAACTCTGAGCACTCTCTGATTTTGCTTGTCTTATTACATGTAACCTTAAGATCTAAATTTTATAAGCTTTGGACAGCAGTAACCGCACTTATTGCTGACATGAATTTCAGTTTCCGTTGCGGTAACAGATCCCGAAGCCTGTGTCTTATGAGATAATATGGGTGATTGACTCATAAAAATCAACTCTAGCAGTGAGAGAATCTACATTTCTCTCGCTGGCAAAGAGGGTAAAGTAACGGTACGCAGAGATGCCTACCTTTACTTAGGCATCTTTGATGGACAACCAGAGGCAGGTGCTGTAGTCAGTCTCGCAAATGTGTCTTGCTGTGTTTTTGTTTATCCATTTATGTATGAAGCATAATTCTTAAGAATTTGCACT
Source organism: Rhinopomastus cyanomelas (assembly GCA_013400115.1). Classification (NCBI taxonomy): domain Eukaryota; kingdom Metazoa; phylum Chordata; class Aves; order Bucerotiformes; family Rhinopomastidae; genus Rhinopomastus; species Rhinopomastus cyanomelas. Next base: position 130,922 of record VXBP01006030.1, on the reverse strand, counting down.
CAACTACAGAGGTAATAATCTTTCTTAATTACAAGATACAGCAGCATTCAACTTGTTTGCTGTAGTTCTACTTGACTTTCAAATACATGGCAATTACACAAATAGAAGGAAACCTTTTGTAACGCGTCCATTGATTGTGACAAAAGTCAGATGCTGTAACTATTCATTACTTTATCTCTTCCATAAGTTGTTGCCATGTTCAGCAGGATTTCTTTCAGCCTCAAGACATGCTCCTTTCAGTGGAGCTCTTGCAGATTAGGGTGACATTTGGAAAGATTACATTGCCTGGAGAGCCTTAGACAAAGCCATGTAGAACCAGGAGTGATTCCATTTTGTGCAATTCTATATAAAACTTAAATAGGCCTGAGAGTTACAAATGCAAACCCCCAAAATTCATATCCAGGTATAAGAAACCTAAGGTAATGCTGGAAACATAACTCTTCTGGTGGTGATGGCCTTTGTAAGGGCACCTGAGAGTATTTGTTAGCAATGGAAGGAAGACTTACGTGCTCCAGACCTGGGAAACCCTGGCAGTGAAGTAAAAGAGCCATGAGAGGTAAGGCCAGGTACAGACTGCATGTTTCAGCTTGCAGTTCTAACAAGGTCAGTGCCTCACGTCTCTAACAAATTAGAAGTCTGGGCTCGTAGTCCCATTGCATGGATGAAATTACACCAAATTCAAATCATGCCCAGTAGCTCTACAGTCAGATGAACTCTTACACCTATGTATTAACACTTCATCGTAAGAGAGACTCTGTGGCATCCAAACATGGAGCTGACTCGAGGCGTGGGATAAAACTGCTGTCCCTCGCCAGCATCACCCTCTGTCTTTCATTGGTGAGCTGCTGCTCAAGCACTGACCAGCCTCAGCAGCAGGAGAGCTAGTGACATCTCGGACCATGTCACTTGCTTGAAGTTGAATAGTAGTATTTTTCAAATAACAGTAATCAAAACATTGGAAAAACTAATGCTGATTTAAAAATAGAATTTACGTTTTATAGTTTCTCCTGCTGGTTTCTTATTTAGGACACTTAGCTTGGACAGAAATTCAAATCCTCTTTCTCCTAAAGACATCTTCAAGGTTATGTCACTTGCATGTAGCACTGACTGAAAATATTACAAAGGGGTGAATTGGTTTCCTTTTCCTGTTTAAAAAAAGCTTCCTATTGGACTAGAAGCAGCCTTGGCATTTTGTCTTGTCAGTGTCCATTAAAACATGACTTGTTTATGTTCTATGCTCTTTAAACTTAGTGCTGCTGCAGAATGATTGTTGAGGGCATATGTCTAAAGGGGAAGAGCAAAATATTATCTGTCTTGTCATGTAGAAGTCAAAAAGATTCTCAAAATTATGTACTTGGGAAAAGAAATTGTCAGATAAGCCATCGCATCTGTGTCAGTGCTGGGATGGGGAAGGGCATCACAGCACCTTTTAAGACAAGTTTCTTTATCTTTTTTTACCTGCTGCTCTATTTTTATCTCTCCCCAACCATTAAATACAGGGGTTGTAGGTGGAGGATTGCAGGATTGATTTTGCTTCATTATAATTGCTGTGTATTTCTGTGCAAACAGCTGAGCTGGGCTTTAGCACTAGGTTGAGGCTTTATAGCCGCACGTATAAATCAGCATCTTCTAAGGGGTCTCATAATTGCAACAGCCTGGTTATCTCCTGAGTGAATACCTGTGGACATGTAACCTGTAAACAGAGAGGATTTGTTATGAAAACCAGAAATGCCACTGAATCTGGACAGATATTATCAAAACCAGTGAAAAGCTGATTGATCTCTATGCCCATTACTTAATTCAGTGGTCAGCTTTCATATATGATTTGTTGAAGTAGTGCAATACTTTAAGGGATTCTGTTAATTATTTCCCATCAATTTAGATTTCTATAGAAACATACTTTATGTTCTGCTATGTATTGGTGTAATTCAGACCCACTGAATCTGCAAACAAGTTTCCCTGGGTTTATAGCCTTTATGTTACCATCTATTACCCTTTGTACTGAGAAATGAGGTCAGTCTAGACCAGTGTTGTGGATTTGCTTCATTGTCGAGATTGTGGTTTTCTATTGAAGTTATTTTAGGCGTTTTAAATTATTTTTTTCTCTTTTGCTACTATAATTCTAATTGTTTCCAGAATAAATGCTCATTAAATACATGCTGCATAATTTATTTCAAATAGAAACATATTCCAGTTCCTGTTGTGCTTAATTCCTGTATCCCATTGGATCTTCATCCTGTCCTGATTAAGACAGGGGATGAAAGCATTCTGTAGTGTCTCAAGCTGGCCCAATAAGCCTCTGCTCCTGTGCCGTGTTTAGGGCACAGCTGTTTAGGGGCATGTTTAGATTTACACTCCAGCCAGACCCTAGCCCTTGCAATGCAGATCCCACAGGCTGCAGTACTGCCTCACTCGCTCTGATGGTGCTCCATGTGCCTCAGTCCATCCAGAGACCAGCTAAGGTTAGTCTACCTAAAACAGGGTAGAACAAGGATGTTCTCCTTGTCTGTACTGGTGGGTTCATGGCTTTTGGGTCAAGTGGACTTCTCAGTTTTATGTTTAACATTTTAGTTGGGGTTGAAGACTCTTGTAGCTACCTGGCTGTGAAATGAGTCTTGAGTGTCTAATTGGCCACTATCACGGTGAATGCCATGATCCTCCTGTTATTATATTGGGAACCCTCCATGTTTCAGCCAGACTTACATATAAGCTCAAATTTAGGTTTTGCACCTTGGGATTGTCCTGCAGAGAGACTGAAACTCTCTCAAGTGGCTGTTCACTGCAGTTCAGCAGCTGCAGCCTCCAGGTTAACAAAGAGACCTTCAAAGGGCAAATGTTTAGTGTGCGGCACCAGGAAAAAGGTAGTTACAGGAGAGCAACTGAACTTCAAATAAGCTGTCTATATGCAGTCTTTCTCTCCCCAAGCCACTTTACCACCACTGTCAATGGTTAGATGGAAAGCCTTACTGTTTTGGGCCTATCATAGAAGAGGAGACTGAGGGGCGACCTCATTAATGTCTACAAATATTTGAGGGGTGGGTGTCAGGAGGATGGCACTGGGCTGTTCTCGGTGTCATGTAGTGATAGGACAAGGGGCAATGGTTGTAAGCTGGAACATAGGAGGTTCCACATCAACCTGAGAAGAACTTCTTCACAGTGAGGGTGACGGAGCACTGGAACAGGCTGCCCAGGGGGGTTGTGGAGTCTCCTTCTCTGGAGATGTTCAAGACCCGACTGGACAGGTTCCTGTGTGACTTGGTTTAGGTGATCCTGCTGTTGCAGGCGGATTGGACTAGATGATCTTTCGAGGTCCCTTCCGATCCGTAATGATTCTATGATTCTATGATTGGAAGGGACCTTATCTAGTCCTGTCCCCCCGCCACAGAACAAGTCACATAGGAACACATCCAGGTGGGTCTTCATCATCTCCTGTGAAGGAGACTCCACAACTCCCCTGGGCAGCCTGTTCCAGTGCTCTGTCACCCTCACTGTGAAGGTCTCTGGTGTGCACTAATCTTGCTCTTGAGTGCTTATGGTCAGCTATGTTTTTATTCTTCCAGCCTGTTCTTCCTGTGTTTTCTTAAAGAAGTCCAGATGACATGGCAATAAATCAGGCATCCATGAGTTATTCATGTATTGTGAGAGCTGTGTCACAGCCTGAACTGCCCATTTCGTGGGACTCCAGTGATGCTCTGAGCTGCTGCCAAAGCACAGCAACCAGTTGCCTGCATGGGCTGTTCTGCTGTGCACTGATGACCAGAAGTACTTTGCCTGTTTGTTTTAGCCTTTGTAAAGGACCCCCTGATACATATCAATAGGTATTTTGCATGTGCAGTCAGTGTAGTTCACAATCAAGGGGTGATTATGCTTCTCTTGGCTCAGTGAAAAATGGGAAGGGCAGGAGAGTCCTGGCACAGGGACAAGTGAGAGCAACACCAGCGAAGATAACTCTTAAGAACCCATACTTCAAATGACTGTGTCAGGACACGCAATTAAAGTTTTCTGGCTCTTACTGATGTTCGTGATAAACATGAACTGCAGTTATAACTTAATAAAGATACAGTATTTATAAATAATGTGGTATGAAATGTCCACTTCAGAATTACTGCCTGAGATGTATACGAGGAAGGAAACATAAATCTGCCTGGGCTGTCTGCCCAGGCAAACAGAAGTGGGCAAACAGGGAGGAGCCACGGGAAAGTGGAGTGTTCCATCCTAGCTGTGTGGTCCTTAGAAACCTGATGGCAGTGCGGCACCTTCACGTGATCCTTAAAACTGAGAATCACCTAAATTGTGTCCCAAAGAGAAGACCAGCTTCCAAAGACACAATTCCCATTAACTCCTGTTTTGAGAAGGTGCTAGCCAGAACCGTTTCTTTCTGGTACAGATTTTGAGTAATTCCAGCAGTAACAGTTCAGAGTAGCTGGGAAGGATTTGGTCCCTGTCCTTGTTTTCAAGTTCCATGCTGGGTAGGGGACTTCCCAGCTGCAATGATTAATGCTACTGAACAACATTTAGTTCCTCATTTGTTTGGTTTTTCTTTTAAAGATCTCCCTGAATACAAGTCAAGGAGTGATCTGAAGTTACAGGGACTTGTGTGAGTCTTTGCATTCCTGCCTATTATAAAGAAAAAAGTTAAGGGACCTAATGCTGATTAAAAGGAAGTTGTATTCAGCCTTCTTCCAGAAGGTAACACAATTATGGACCTTGGATGGAAGAAGACAGATTGCAGATATTTACTAGCTAAGCGGCATTTCTTGTTTTGAAGGTGGGTGATCCTTCTGTTGTATTCAGTGTTGGCCTTTCAGAACTTTAAAATATTGCATGCTTATCAGAAGGATCAAAGAAGACAGGAGATTTAATTGTCTTCAGAAACTGTTTATCAAGAGGAAGCACCACGTTTTGGTTGTTAATACAGGTAAGGGTCAGTATAAAATCCTTCATGTGTAATGCCGTAGTTGACACTATCACTCATCATGAGTTTATTTTAATTTAAGAACTCGGAGGTCATACCAGTGTGACTACTCTGAAGTCAGGAAGTGTTTGTGACCCTGGTGATGGTAGCCTGTGTTTGCAGGGGAAGGGCAGTGCATGCTTCCCATCCAATCCTTGGCATCACCAAGGGCAGCCATCATCAGGTGCTGATGATGTAGCTGGGGAGGTCTGGAGAGCTGATACCCATCTGTCTCTCATTGAAACCAATTAACACAGCCACTTATATTCAGTTCTTGTTTCAGATGGTCAGATTGTGGGTATCTTTCAGACCCTTGACTTCCTTTAATTGTGGGGGAGCTGTCTAAGCATTTTCTCATTATCTATCTCACAGCTGGCTTTAGAGCAATTTTTTTCGTTCATATTGATTCCTTCATTTTTACTGAGACTGCCGACAAAAGCCGGTTGAAGAAGGCGTCTGGGTGCCTTACAGCACGCTCAGGTGGTAGCCTATGTTGCGTCACTTAAGCCAGTAGACAGTTTTGTCATTCAGGCACTTAATTATGAACCACTTGACCTCTTATATTCTCATTTCACTAATGAGCCAAAACTTACAAAGAGTGACTGACTGCAGAGCTGCTGCCATTTGGGCTTTACAAGCGAAAGTCTCCACTCATTCCTTTTATCTCACTAATGATCAGTTTTGAAGCCTAAACATAGGCTGCCACTCAGGACCTGCATGGAAAACATTGCTTAATGTACTAACCTGATGGCCACGGGACAAAAATATTGGTGTGGGTTGCCCACTGCATTTTGGCTTTGCCAGTCCCGCTATGTGTGTGTGTTCTTGCACCCTTACAGAAGGCTGGGGCTGTTCTGAAGGAGTATTTCATAACTGATGTTACAGAAAGCGTCCAAGCTTGAGTTCTGGTACTGAGATGATGCTGATGTGTGTAGGCCTTCTTTCTCACAGCTTTGTGTTGTCTTGACTATGATTTAAACTTGTTCCTAGATACATTCTATCAGGGATCTATTTCTTCAAGTGTCTGATCGTCTCATGGTTTTGATGTATTTCCCTGTGTGGCACCTCTGTGTTAGGGCTGCGGATCAAAGTCACGTGAAAGCCAGGAGATTTGCTTCACAGTTATACGGACAAGTGACATACCTTACTCTGTGTGAACGTGGAAAGTTTTAGTGGAGCAGGCCCTGAACCTTGGTCTGCTCTTTCTAAGGTGATCATAGCTCTCTTTTTCTCTCCACCACCATCTGACAGGAAAACCTCTAATACGAAAATTCACATGAACTGTGATACCTATGTGCTGCCTTCTCTCTTGTAGACTTTTACAGTTTCATAATTCACATGAAGCTAAAGATCCGTCTTTGGTGTCAGTGTGTGCTGTTCCCATCTCTGGTGGCAGGCAGTTTCCATCTAGGTTTGGTCATGCTCGTTGGTGTTCTCTCCTGCACACACACACACACACAGAGTGTGAAGGCTGAGCGCAACCAGATTTCATTTTGGCCTGGCTTAGGGGTTTTAAATGCAAGAATAACAAAATGCTTGTGGAATGGAATCAACCTGCTTGCTCATACTTGTGTTTATGAAGATGTATTTTTTCAAGTTTCATGTTGATAATCTTTATGAGTTACTACTTATCATCTTGAGATAAAGCCTTTTTTAATTTCCAAGTGCTTTGGAATTACCTCGGTCAAGATCCAAATCAGCTGGGCTGCCTCTTACTATGTTTTCAGTTCACTGAGTTTGTTCCAGGGGTTTTGTTTGCTTTGGTTTGAGTGTGTGTTGCTAGAAAGGAGATAAAGTAGAGCTGGAGAAGGAAGAAAACTAAGTGCTAGAAGCTGGAAGAGTGTAATTGATGATGAACATCTTCTGTAACTGTAATTTGTTTTCACTGAGGAATGTATGCTAATAAAAGCTTTCCGTTTGCATGAATACATGAATCAGATTAGATTTTATTCCAGGCTGAATTTGCTGTCAAATCGTTCTCCTGTATATTCAACTCTGTTTAGTTCTCAGAATCATCCAAATGTTATTTTAACAGACAGCAGTGCTATACCCACTGTCTGGAAATCCTGTCCATGCCTCTGAGAAAGCAAGACATGGTGGAGAGAAAGACAAAAGGAGAGCTTGGGCATGGATGATACACATTAATCTCAGTGTAGAGAGATATCTACCCCTAAAGATGCCTGCCTGCTCTGCATGATTTAAAGGATATGTTCTGCGAGAGAAGGAAACCAGAGAGTTAACAGAAATTAAATTAGAACAGCAATCAGATTCTGTTTGCCCTTTCTGCAAAGGTCATAGAGGAATGAGGCAATTAAGTGTCTCACCTTGAAATGCAGTTTACATTGGAAGCTCTGTGAGACCTGGGACTGTGAGCTGCATTTACTTGAAGCCGGTTGTAGGCAGTATCTTGTGGGGAATCGCAGCTTGATAAACAGGCCGTTCTGACCTGCTCCTTAAAGACTCATTTTCTTCTCCACTTTCCCAGTTTCTCAAGCTCTTCGGTATTTCTCTGCTGAGCTCCATCTAGGCTTGGCTCAATGCTGAGTGAGCAGAGGAAAGCATTGCTATTTAATGCCATGATGCTTAGAGATGAGTTTTCATACTTAAAGGAATGAATATATGGCAGGTGCTTTGCTGAGCCCTTTCCTCCCACTTTTTCGGTCTTTCCTCCCGCTGGAGCATGAGAAGGACTGAGACCTGGGCCTTCCTGAAACAGCCTTAAGTCCTCCCTGGGCAGGACCTTCCCACTGCAAGTGGGCATCAGCACTCAGCAAGTGCGTGGGAGCTGATCCATTGCTTAAGGCTTCTTTGGAAACCCCAAAGAACAATAATATCCTTTTGACCAGGATCTTACTATTTATATCCATCAGCTGAGCAGCCGCCTCCTCTCTGCTCCCTAGTTACCAGTCTGTGTGTCTCTGCCTGTTTCATAGTTGATGATCAGATTTTTAATTTCAAGCAAATAAGCCAAATTTGCTTGAGACGTGTAGAAGGGCAAGTGCATCGATGAGGAAAGGCAGACAGTGCCAGCTTTTCTTGCTTGTTAACCTGTTAGCTTCTTGAGCATGGGGCAAAGAGGCTGGCAGGAAGCAAGCCTGAAAATGAGGGCTATCATCAGAAAACAATACAAACCTGTAGCAATGCAAAGAGGAAAACAATTAGATCCCTTATGGGTATGTTTCTGGAGAAGTGCTGTCAGATTAAAGACTGAAATCCTGCCACCCACATGCTCTCCCAGCAGATTATTATTTTCTTTGTTTCCCCCACCCCCCATTTTTTCTTCAACAGATTTTAAGTCTGCTTGAATGGAAAACACGTAGTCTTTTTCCGGAAAAAAAAGCCTTCCCCAACTTTGTAACATAGGGGAAAAATGTGTCACATTTAGCCTGGTAATTTCTAGACTGCTTTTCTTAAAGCGGAGCCTTTTAAGAGACTGTACTATTTACCTCAAAGAGAAAAGATGCAGTTAAATCTGTGGAGTCCGCTAAGGGCAAAGTGAAGAAAAAAGCAATTATTTCACTGCAAGCTTTTGACGAAAATTTTGAGGACTCCTGTCAGAAAGGAAAATGTGTTAATAGTGGGGCTTAAAGTCCAATTGCTGTGGCATCAGTATGGATAAACACTGTTCTGAGGTGTGTGGGTTAAACCTGATCTGAACCAGAAGCAGCCACTGCTCCTAGTTTGAGCTATTTTTAACCCTCATGTAGTTCCCTAGTTTTGCTTTGGTGCATCCTCTATGCAGGTCTGTGGTCATGACTTCCAGAGGCCAAGTCTTTTCAGAAGACCATGCTAGTATATCTGCCAGGGAAATACCACACAGCTCTTTGCTTCCCAGTTCCATGTTGTCTGCACTTTGAGAATGTGATGGTTCTGCACAGCTCCCCTTTCCTGTGCTGTCGCTCTCCAGTTCTGCCTTCTGAGGTTTTCTAGTGCATAGACATCCTCTTTGTTAAAGCACTGCAAGGAAAACACAGGGCACGGTCAGCAGTTAAAAGTGAACTGGGAATACGTGGAGCAACCAGTATACTTTCTGAAACCATATTTTAATTATAGTGGAAGCTTTGTGCTTACAGAAATTTTCGGAGTATTTTTGGTACCATCTGGCTACCTAAGCTTGGACAACAAATCACTTCTGACATAATGACGACAGCGTATAATACTGTGTTCTTCTAACCCGTGTCTCATTAATGTGGAAGCACATGGATTTTCCTGCAAAACATTGATTCACCATCTGTGCTAGCAGTACTCTCTGTATGACATGAAAGCCTGCCCCTTGTGCTGTGATTGCACTGGGCCTATTTGGCTTTTAATGACTTCTTTCTCTTGGACCAAATGTGTAGGGCACACAACAACATAAAACTACACCAAACACTACGGCCAATGCCTCTTTGCCTTACTTCCAGCATGGGAGCTATCAAAATTTATTGCAGGTAGAAGTCACAAGATGAAGTGATGTTTTTCTGTTGCTTTCCGTTTCCTGTGCTGTGGCTTAAATTTGCTTATTTGGGCTGTAAATCCCTGTTCCTGGGTAAACTGTGAATTCCTTGTATGGCCCTTGTAGATGTTAAAATCTAAATCACAGAGTGTGTAAAGCACAGTGACACTGCTAGAGTTTAAATGGCAAAGGTAGATTTCAAATGGCGTAGGTGATAGGGTTGCAGCTTGGTTGGAGTTGTGTTGCTCCCCAGTTAGAAGGCAGCTTAGAGGTTGTGTACCTTCAGAGCTGGGCACTGACATTTTGAGTCTGGTCCGCATTTGGGATTACTCTGCTTCATTGCACTCCTCAACTGGCGCTTGAATGCTCCTTGAATTCGTCCACCTTCATTGTGAAGTCTCTTATATTTATCGATCAAGAGTTAAAATATCTTTATAAAAGGTGTTGTGATCAGTTGATCTCTTATCACAAAAAGGATGTTGTACTTGCTCTGAAATTTTATTCCATTATCATATAATTGGTAGCTTCATTTATACTACCAAGTTTCACAGGCCAGTTGCTAATGGTTTCCAGATGAAGCCCATCAAACCCAGGGATCTTTAACCATCTTATTTTCAGTTAATCACCCTTCTACTTTTTCATGTTCTTGATCCTGAGAAAAAGATGAACCATCTTTTAAAAACATGAATAAGTATATTAGCAGTTAAAAAATTAATATACTTCAGTAAATTGATGAATGTAGTGTGACAGCACAAGGCAATTAAGGCTCTGTTTTCTTGCACTTGCAGTAGTTTTTCTTCTGCAGTTTCATGGAAATAGGTTGCTTTATGGAACATGCTGATCTGCAGTTTTAAATGAATTTTTAAGGTAATTTTGATACATTGGTCATAACAACAGAAAAGAAAGAGATTCTTTCTTAAGAAGGTATTCTTTCCAATGTGTTGTGAAAGAGATGCAGACAGTCACAAGGTTAGACCTTTCTAAGAACACCACAGGGGAAGATGGTTACAGTGGGAATAGCAAGAGGAAGACCATTCCAGAGGGGCTGGAGTGGGAGAAGCTGGTGACCAACCCCTGTGCTTTAGGGGAAAGTCCATCTCTCTTCAAACACAATGATTGACCCTGACTGGAGTCCATAACAAATTTGAAACAGCAGTAGTGAAAGCCAGAGAGTAGTGGTCAATGGGACAGAGTCTAGTTGGAGGCCTGTATCTAGTGGAGTGCCCCAGGGATCGGTGCTGGGACCAGTCCTGTTCAATCTATTCATTGATGACTTGGATGAGGGATTAGGGTGCACTGTCAGCAACCTTGCTGATGACACAAAGCTGGGTGGTGTCACCAACACCCCTGCAGACTGTGCTGCCATTCAGCAAGACCTGGACAGGCTGGAGAGCTGGGCAGAGAGAAATTTAATGAAGTATAACAAGGGTAAGTGTAGAGTCGTACATGTCGGCAAGAACAATCCCAGGTACCAGTATAGGCTGGGGACTCACCTGCTGGAGAGCAGTGTAGGAGAGAGGGAGCTGGGGGTCCTGGTGGACAGCAGGATGACTATGAGCCAGCAATGTGTTCTTGTGGCCAAGAGGGCCAACAGCATCCAGGGGTGGATCAGAAGCGGAGTGGTTAGCAGATCAAGAGAGGTTCTTCTCCCCCTTTACGCTAGTGAGACCATATCTGGAGTATAGTGTCTAGTTCTGGGCCTCTCAGTTCAAGAGGGATGTGGAGCTGCTGGAGGGAGTCCAGCGTAGGGCAACGAGGATGAAAGAAGTGGAACACCTCCCTTATGAGGAGAGGCTGAGGGAGCTGGGTCTCTTTAGCTTGGAGGAGACTGAGGGGTGACCTCATTAATGTCTACAAATATTTGAAGGGTGGGTGTCAGGAGGATGGAGCCAGGCTCTTCTCAGTGTCATCTAGTGATAGGATGAGGGGCAATAGTTGTAAGCTGGAACATAGGTTCCACATAACTATGAGAAGGAACTTACTCAGAGGGTGACAGAGCACTGGAAGGTGCTGCCCAAGGGAGTTGTGGAGTCTCCTTCATTGGGGATGCTTAAGAATGTGTTCCTGTGTGACTTGGTCTAGGTGATCCTGCTGTGGCAGGGGGATTGGACTAGATGAGGTCCCTTCCAATCGCTAATGATTCTATGATCCTGAGGCTGACTTCTGGTGGGATCTAGTTCCAGTGGTGGCTAGTGGCAATTAGCAGGATATTGTCAGAAGATTGTCTGGATAGTGATCTCTGCAATGGGAGAATGTGATTAAGAAAGACTTTAAAATGCAGGCACATAAAAGCTTATTATTTTGCCTGCTGTGATGAGAAAAATCCAAGGGGACATGGAAGAGGAGGTGGTTATTTTGATGCTTCGTTAATGACTTAGATCCATCAAATTATGTATGTGTGCAGACCTCTGTAACAATAAGCTGTTACACTTGCCTTTGTCCTCCCCACTTGTCATATTAATATCTTTGCCTGCGACTGGGATCTGATCTTGCACCCACTGAATTTTTTGCCATTGAGCTCAGTGGGGCTAAATCTGGCTTCGGTAGCAGAGGAGCTGCTCAGCTCTGCTGGTCTCATGTGCACAGTTACATTCTGAGGCTCTGAGCCTGGAAGCCCCACAGTGAGGGTCCTCCCCGGACTACAGTGTGGCTGCAGGCAGTTTGCATAAATGTATCTGCCTGCTGTCCAAAACCTTGAATATACAGAAATACCTACTAGACAGATCCAGACCCTGGGATCAGTCTGATGTCCTGGTACTTGTCCTTGATCAGCATGTTGTCAGGTGGGCCAGCAGCACTTGTGTGCAAGAGGGGAGATGTGAAAGCCCCATGGAGGATGTTCCAACAGCTTTATGCTTGTATTTGCCTAGATGTAGGAGTCATTACTGTGGCTTCTGGCCTACTTCTCAACAGAGCAATTAGCAAGTCCGAAGAAAGGTCTTGCCGCAAGGCTCTCACAAGCATGAATTATGCATTTAGTTCTGTATCCTCCCGCCCATTTCTCTAATGTGCTCTTTCAGATCCTGTAATGTCTTACTTTCCCCTCACATAAAAATTCAACAGCCTGGTGCCTAGAGCAGGAAAACAGGAAAAGGCCTCTTTGTCATCTTTGTCATCTCTTCCTAGCATACAATTTGGGGTTTGTGGGGTTTTTGGTGTTTATGAAAGAAGATGCTCCTTGCCAGGCAGTATCTTTAGGCTATTTAGTACCTACCCTGGTGAGAGTCCTGCGAGCAGTAGCAGTGTGCTGGCTGTGCGGCCGCAGCAGCTGCTGCCTGCCCGATGCCATTGAAGCACAGCCTTGGCATTTGTTCACAGCAGCATGGAGCAGTGGCTAAGTGCCATGGAGTGGCTAAGGAGCAACACAGCGTGTGTCTACATGAGCACGCGTAAAAGCTAATCCAAATTCACTTTCCTGAAAGTTAACTAAAACACTAAAGATGCTGGTGTGATGTGACATAATCCTAGTCATGGGTTGAAGGTTGGACTAGATATTCTTAGAGGTCCTTTCCAACCTTGATTCTGTGATGGTTCTGCTGCAGAATGAAGGTGGCTCTACTCCAGCTGTTTATAGGGAAATGGAAACCAAATTCAGGATGCGTTTGTCCCTTCTGCTAGTATTTTCCCTGAGACAAGCCTGGCAGTGGAGTTGGATGCAGAACAAGCAATGAGAGAGAGGGGCAGACAAGAGGACCCTGACCTCTGAGTTTGGACTGCTGGGACAAGCCTGTGTTTAGTGCCAGGATCAATACACGTGGAGCTGGGCTTGGTCATAGCTGCTGATGCTGGAGCCTGTGCCAGGAGAGGCAGGCAGGGGAGCGAGCAGTTCAGCTGGAAAGGCTGAACACAGAGCCCTGTCCTGCCAGAGTGGTGGGGCTGTGTAGTTCTGGTTTTAGCTTTTGTCATGGCCTTGCAGCAGTGAGGAATTGTGTGGCTACTCTGAACAAAAGCAGGCTAGGAAAGAAATTGAGTATTCCCCTACACTTCTGTCTCAACAAGGTGCTCGCTGGGGATACCTGATAATTAGCAAGAATGCTGAAAAAGGGCCCATGTCTGTGTGGGGGCTGCATCTGCTGTGCAGCTGACAAGGCAGGGCTATATACCTTAATGTGCCTGGTTCCTGGAAGTGCCTTATTAGCCCTTGCCAAACTTTGGGATGCTCCAGGGAAAATTCTGCTTCCCTAAACTCAGGGGTATCCCTCCACTGCTCTATGGCTATACATTACCAGTTAATCTGCTGGTCTGTGGGATGTAATTATTCCTCCTGCCTCACAGAAAGTGCTCCCCTAATTCAGTGCTGTGATGGTGAATGTGGAATGAAAAAATGGCTTTCAGCCTCTTCAGAAGCCTGCTGCTGCCACCTCTCAAGAGACTCCGGGGAATCCTGCTTGTCTGCGAGAGAGCCAGCTCGTCTCTCAGCTCAGTTCTTTGGGACACAGACCCACCCACACTAGCAATGGTAATTCTGGGCAGTGTCAGCTGGAAGGTAATTTGGTCCCAGGGCCCTTCATTTTGCTGCTGGGGATTCTTCACGGATGCCGGGATTGCGGTGTGTGGGGGTGGAGGAACTCACAGATCCAATGCTCATGCTGGCAAAATTACACAAGTGCTGTTCCCAGTACTGGTGTTCCTGTGCTTTTTTTGCCCTTCTGCACTGAAATTCCTGTTGATTTACAGAAGTCAATTATAACCGAGGCTGGAAGTCTTCAGCTTCTAGCAAATGTAAAATTGTTAGGATGAGAAATATTTAGGTAGTGAAGTCGCTGCCATGGCAGAAGCCTGGAAAGGTTTCTAGGAGAGGTAGTGTCTTTTATTAGGCTGGCTGATAAATAGCTTTGTTGTTTTTCCAGCTCCAGTTTGTCAGCCTAATAAAAGCTACAGTCTCACCTCAGAGGCTTTTTTGTGGCACGCTTATCTGGGTAACAGAAATGGATGAAGGTAGCCTAGTGCAAGCGGGTATGGTTTCAGATTGCTGACTGGGAATCGACAAGTTCCAGGTGAATTTGTATAAACCCAGATTCTCTTCTGCCTTGCTTATGCTGTGTTTGTTCTCTTGTTCGTGACCACTGGGAAAAAAGATCTTACTTTGTTTATGCCGGGTAATCTCTTGAAAACACAGCATGACTGCAAGTATGTAAGACTAGAGCAGTGACTGACTGAGAATGATGAGCAACCAAAAAACACAGCCTGACTGCAAAATGTGGCATTTTGGCCTAGATAGGTAGCAAACGGGTGGATTAAATTAAATGGCAGGCAGGAGAACATTTTTTAGCTATGCTCCCATAACCTGTGTTTTCTGGAGTGTGCTCAGTCCCTCAACAAAGTCCCCCAGCGCTGTTTCATGATGGAATGCAATGGATAAAACATACCTCTCCAGTCTGTAAGCTTGCTAGTAATTCCAGCATGTATAATGCACCAGAACAAGAAGTTCCATTGCTTGAAATGTAAATATTACAGACCGTACACACATACATTTTCCCTCGCTTATTTGACTGTGTAGGGCGAGGTACCTATTTGAAGTTCATCCTAACTTTGTTCATTCATGCATGGGAAGCACTTGAGGAGTACTTCAAGGAGGGGGCATGAACGAAGGCTGGGAGATGCCCCAGTGTTTCCCAAGCCCTCTCCAGGCTGTCAGTGTTATTTCAGGATCAAAAGTTCCCAGGAACAGCAATATAATTGAAATCACCTTTTCTATTCTTGCAGTGGCTGGCAGAGCAAAGTGGGGATGTTATTTGATTAACTAAGGCAAGATTCTATTTACTGACAAAAGAACTACTTTTGGAAGAGACTGAGTGTAAATAGTAGGGAGGTTGTTTGCACTCTTTTCTTCAAAGTTGTTTTGGCAAACAAATCAAAATACTGATCAAAATACAGCCACAGTGTTACTACATGCCTGGAAGGTCCCTGGTGTTGAGTGTAGCGTAGCCCTCATTAAAGCTGTGGAGTTCTCAGAGCTGCTATTCTCCATGACAAACACCCTGAGTCGTGGCGCTTCACGGTGGCTGCATGCGATTCCTGAACCTAGCTGTCCTGTCTCATAATCCACTCTTGGTTACAGTTCTAGCTTAATGGGTAGCATTTCTCTCAAGCCCAAGCTTTTTGGAAGACCTCCTCAGCCAGTGGTGTGCACTTCCTCCAGAGCTGTGATTTTCCCCTGTTTTTGATGGTTGGTTCCAGTATGTGAGAATGTTGACATGCTAGATGCCTATCTGGGAAAGGTCTCTCATTTGCTGTGAGAGAATTAGGCTCATTTTCTGCCTCTGCTGTATCTCTGCAGATATACAAGAAGATTTGGGGCCATCAGTGAAAGCCCTGCTGCTACGGTGATGGCAGGAGGGGTGGGGGGGGCAGAGGTCAGCCTGGTTGCCTTTTGACTGAGTCAGCAAACACCAGCCCTGGGTCCTGTCAGCCCAAGTTTCTGTGCTGCACATGGTATGAGAGCAAATAAAAGAGCGGAGTGTTCTCAGCTGAGTGTTCCCCATCCTACATAAACACTACCTTGTCTGGGCAGCTTGGATAGTAATTTTTCTTTCATTTTACCAGTGTAAAGTCTTTTCTTTTTTTCTTTCGTGGTGTTTGTAGAGGTATGTGATCCATCTATTCGTTGCATGCAGTCATTGTTCTCAGTGCCTGCCTTACAAACCTCCAGGTTTGCGCAACTGCATCCTCCTGGCTGAAGACCACAATATTCTTAGTGGGAATTGATTCCCCCCAGCCACTTTGTGTTCTGAATTCAGCCTTATCTGCTTGCCCACATTGCTTGTTTTCTTTCCTAGTGCAGACTGAACATCAAGTGCTTTATGCAGGTAGAGCTCTGTTTATTAGGACTAAGTCAAGCAGGTTACTGCCGAATTAACAGCACAGGTAAGGGAAAAATGCCTTGGGTATGGTTGGGAAGTCCATTTCTGGAGTAAGGCAGTTTGCTCTGCATGGCAAAGCACTGGCCACTTACTTGCCAGAGCTCTGTCCATTTTTCATGTAGGCCCCAAGCACATTTTTTCAGTGGAAAAGGACAAGCAGCTCTAACAAATGTATTTATCTTAGTCTAAATCTCCCCCCACCACCAGCTTGTCAGGTGATTTCATTTTTTTTGCCTTTTTTTCCCCATGTTATTATTTTGTTCCTTTGGTTTATTCTTTTCCATCCCAGCAGCCTGAAAGTACCATTAAGTAGCTTCTAATAAAACTGGAGCTCTGTGGACTGCAGACAGGTCCTTGCAGAACACATTGCTTTTCATAGCTTGGTGTGCAGGAGTGGAGCAGAAGGCAGCTCTAGTCCTTCTACCCTGAAAAAAAGTATTCCCCAGGTCAAAGAGAATTTTTGTGTGTGGAACTTAAATAACACTCAGAACATAACTTTGTTCTAGTGGCGCTGTTAGTAAACAACCACTGAAGTGGTATTGAAAAAAAACCCCATGGAAAGCCCTCACAACACCCCCTCATGTAGGTAACTAACTCCTCTCAAGAGGTGCCTGACTGGGGTTTCTCTGTCACTCCTACCTCACCATGGTACACGCCACCTCGTACGTGTCTAAACTGTGGTGGACTTGTCTGGAAGGAGGCTGGAAGCACTTCAGGGTAGCAGCTTTGTGTGTGTGTGTGCATGCATAGCTGTGCAGTCTGGATCAAACCGTCTTTGATTTTAAGCTCTGCTAATAATTAACCTTCAGCTTGTAACAACTATCCGGCATAAGGATAACCACACTGCTGGCTCTTGTCCACAAGGTCGTTAGGTATGCACCGCACAGCATATTCCTTCCATGCGGTGTCTGAGAGCTGCTGTCTGTGAGTGTGAATGGGTATGAAATAATCTAAATAAGGACACATCCCCCTGCCTTTTTCACAATTCTATTACTTTATGTCAATTCATCTGTATCTTGACCTGTTAAGTCAGGCTTAGAGAGCTTGCTTTGTCCAGAGACTTCATTAAAGCTCTTGAACGCATATTGTGGGCTATGCTCTCATGTTTGCATTTGTGATGGTGCTTTTTCATGTTAAACTGGTTTGACCGTAAACTGTGCAAGATTAAGTCCACAGCTGTTTTATCTAGATAATTTTTTCCTACTTCCATGTTATGTGAAGGTGGGTATGCAAAACAGTAGTCAGGTTTCTGTTTCTCATCAGTCTTTGCATCAATTCTTTGAGGTATGGAAGGTGCAAAGAGGCAACAAGTGGGATTATTCCTGCTGATCACCGATGCTTGGCAGCTCATGTAGAAAACAGTACCAAAAGGCACAAAAATTGTAATGCAACTTGTGCTTGAAATACCAGCTGCCTCAAATATCAGTTGCTCTTTCAGCATCTTTCATGTTGGATGCTTATTTTGTTCTCCTTAGCTGCATTCTGTCAACTGATGGTCATCAGAGCTAAAGCCCTGACACAGGAGATTTGGCCAGGGAGCTGCCTGATTGACTCATTCTGGCAGCTGAAAATCAGCAAGGAAAAACTTTTTGTTGAAAGCCAAAGGAAGCTCACCTCCCCATGACAGGGGAAGAGGAGTTTTCTGTGCCCCTTCCCCCTCTGTTCGCTGCCTGAACTGACATGGTGACCCTGCATCTCAGTCCACAGAGGGGCTGTCCTGAGTCTCCCAGGCAGCCAATTTATGGCCTCTCCTTAAGTGCATGTATAAAGGAAGGAAAAACTGAGTTGCAGTTAATCTCGGGTTTCTAAGCAACCAGGTAATTCTCTGCAGCTGATCCCTAAAGGGAAATTCCTGTTTTTCTGCACCCCTGCTCAGCTGCAGCAGAGGACACCTTCCTCTCTGCCTTCTTCAGCTACTGGGACATGGGCACCGGGGGCAGTGGAGTTCGAGGACAGTTACTGCTTTTCAGCATTTTTCCAAATGTCGAGGGGGAGAGTGAGGAAGCACAAAAAAGAAGCTTTGTTAATGGTCTGTAACAGGTACAGGAGTGAAATCAGAATACAGAGAGTGTGAGGAGTTTCAGTGTTTTACACAGGACTACACTGAAAGTTGCAGTCACAAAAAGCTCCAAAAAGCATCAAATTGTCTGAAAAATCTATTGCAAATCTTGTTATCAGTGAAACCTGTTTTAGTGCTAAAAATGACTGAGTTCTGGTTTGAGTCTGTTTGAGCCCTTCAGAGTGAGTGTAAGGGATTAGCCTTTTATTAATAAAAGATTTCTGAACTTGAGACTATAGAAGAAGGATTTAGAGCAAGTGAAAAGAGCCTGGCCAGGAGGGGGGGGACAGGCTCTTTTCACTTGCTCCCTGTGACAGGACAAGGAGCAATGGCTGTAAGTTGCAGCAGAGGAGGTTCCGCCTCAACACAAGGGGGAACTTCTTTACTGTGAGGGTCACAGAGCACTGGAACAGACTCCCCAGGGAGGTCGTGGAGTCTCCTTCTCTGGGGACTTTCAAGGCCCGCCTGGATGCGTTCCTCTGTGATCTGTGTTAGATAGTTTTGTCCTGCTGCGGCAGGGGGGTTGGACTCGATGATCTCTTGGGTCCCTTCCAACCCCTAACATCCTATGATCCTATGATCCTATGAAAATAGACATCACATGAGATCTCTGAGCTCCTCTTGACTGTCTGAAGGAGAATAATGTCTCCAGAATAATAATAATTAGACTCTTTTAAGGAAGCCACATGAACCATATACAGTTATACTGCAGGAACCTAATTCTGCTCAGATCTACTCGTGAAGGTAATGTGTAGTGGGCCCAGAGGTATGCTGGAATGGTGTGGGAAACTGGGCAATTAACCCAAGTCCCAGCTCCAGCCCCAGTAGGGAACCTCAGTCCAGCAACATGTTTCTTTCTTACTGAAAGCTACTAATTTAACAAAATAGAACTGCTGGTTAGACTGGAGGAAAAAACACAAGGAATATGATAGCAGTGGACAGGAGGAAACAGAGTTAAGAGAAATGGGCATGCCATGGCCATGTAGGACAGAAGCTTCAGTGTCTTGGGGCTTGGCTTTTTGATTTGCCCGGTGTTTGATAATCTCAAGCACAATTGAGAACAAGTCCTTGTTGTCCTGTCTTGTGAATTGACACGTACTATTTGCCACTGAGGTTTTGGGTCAGGTGGACAATTAGGTGTCATCTAACCTTTTGTAGAAAAATACAGACTAAACTACCCTACATGAGGGTCTATAGTTTGGGTATCCAGATGCTGGGAGCACATATCTTTAGACTATCCATAAGCCTGATGCATTTCAGCCTGTAAAAGGAATATGCTTTTTTTGGGTGGAGTATTAGAGTAGGTAGACTGTTGACAGTATCTCTTCAAAGCAGGTTGTCTTCTGAGTTGTGACTTGTGGGAAGGGTACTTGTGAGATGGACTTGTCTTTGGTTGAAGTGCTGACCAGGCACAGCACCTCATCCTGTGTGCCTCCTCAATGACCCCAGGAGAACCACGGGACCACATTTCTGTAATGGCTAGGTAGCTTCTTCCCCAGCACTGCCCTGGCACTTCACTGGTTTGCCTACTTGTAACACAGCTAGAAGTTAACCCAGACGCAACCAGCCAGATGGCTTCCCTGACGATTGTGCAGCCTGTGCACAGGCTTGTCTCACACAGTGATGCACTGAGGAGGTCAACCAGGGCTGCCCAGAGCGGGATGGTTTTTATTTCAAGGCAGGAAATGTTGTCAGGGCAGATTATGTGAAATGGTCAGGAAGTCTTCCAGTGAAGTAATTTTAATCTTGGGTCTGGATATGTTTATCTCTTTTCATGTAGCTCTAGAAGAACATGTCTCACAGGGCAGTGTGGTTCACAGGCTTCCGCTCCGCGTCCAGCAGTGCAACCAACATCAGCACAACTAGTCCTGGGCCATGTGTGAGGCTGTGGGTAGAGTAGATACTGGCTGCTATCTGGTGGCCTGTGCGGAACAGTACAAAACACAATTAGTTTCTTCCTCTCTTGCACCTTTGTTGAGGATCTGACCATGGGCAAAGGGAAAGATTAATGGACAAGAAGTGCCTGAGAAGAAAGAGAGATTAAAGCTGTTGGAATTTTGGTTTGGGAACATGGCAGAAGTATTCTGCCTGACACCAGTGGAGCTGCATTTAAGGTAGCTGTTTTCTGTCAGGAGTCTCCTGTCAGCACCAGCATAGGCTTTCATCTGTCCTTAAATTAGTGTTAATTACACGTTATGAAGTGACTTATTTTTTTTAAAAACAGCAAAATGCAGCTGAAAGCAGTAATTTCTAATTGCTAATTTGTGTACATACACCCTGAGTGGTAATCTCGGCATCACAACACCCAGTTCTTACTGGAATCAGTCCGTTTGGTAGAACTTTTACCTAAATTTTTGAAGCTGGATCTCTTTAGCTTGGAAAAGAGGAGACTGAGGGGTGACCTCATTAATGTCTATAAATATTTGAAGGGTGGGTGTCAAGAGATGGAGCCGGGCTCTTCTCAGTGTCATCTAGTGATAGGACGAGGGGCAATGGATGTAAGCGGGAATATAGGAGGTTCCACATCAATATGAGAAGGAACTTCTTCACAGTGAGGGTGACAGAGCACTGGAAGGTGCTGCCCAGGGGAGTTGTGGAGTCTCCTTCATTGGGGATGCTTAAGATCCGCCTGAATGTGTTCCTGTGTGACTTGGTCTAGGTGATCCTGCTGTTGCAGGGGGATTGGACTAGATGATCTTTCGAGGTCCCTTCCAGTCCCTAATGATTCCATGATTCTATGAATGCATTATAGGTATTCTTGTCAGTGGCTTCTCTGAAAGCTACAAAATCTCCTACAAGCTGTGATCTTCTGGAAAGCATGATCTTGTTAACTTGTAATGAGGCCTCACTAAAGTGAAGATGTTCTTTGACTTTGGAAATAAAGCTCAAATGGTAGTCATCAACATTAGGAATTACTCAGTTCTTGCAAGTGGTGCCTAAAATGCACCTGAATCCCTACTGGATCTAAATTTCATCTGTGAGAAGCTTCATCTTTTTCAGTACTAGTCTGCTTTCTTGGGCTGACTAATTCATCGTGCAGTTTAACGCTGGTCTCTGTAATCCCAGGTCTCAGATTGGTTTAGACTTTTAAAATGTAATTCAGAGATACCATGGCTTCTACTTCCATCTGCATCTCTTCATCCTTGCCAGCCTAGGAAAGATTCAAAGCTGCCAGATTCTACCAGTGGGAAATGGCCTTTCTGATACTGTAGGCACAATCTGGTGGAACAGATTGTTAGATGGGTTGAAAACTGATGGGACCACCTTTTGGCTGGACTCCAGGCAATCAAAGGGCTGATATCCAGCTGGTGAGTAGAGTACTTGGGGCATGGTGCTGAGGTCGACATGGCTCAACATTTTCATCAGCTGGCAGATGAAGACACACAGTGTGCCTTTCTCCGACAGGTTGGTGGCACTAAATGAAGGGGAACAACTGACCTGGCAAACAAGAGAACCTAAATCCAGAGGGGTAAACCTGAGAACTAGGCCAACATGAGGCTCATGGAGTTTAATAAGAAAAAGCAAACCTTGGCCAGAACAACCCCTTGCACTGGTACAGGCTGGGAAGTGACTATATTGGTTGAGGACGAGCTGATACAGATGTGAATATTACCATGGACACCAAATGATGCCAGTGGCTGTTACGGTATGAGGAGTGACTTGGTGTTCTGTTTTGTGTTTTCATGGTGTTCCTCTTGAATTCTGCCTGTTGGCACTTCTAAAGGAGACCTGAAAAAGATACTAATATGCTGTGGCATGAAAGATGTTAAGGGGTAATTTAACTACTACTAAAACTGTGGATTTCCTTTGTCTAAACCAGCCTGGCTTTTAAAAATGACTGATGAGGAAATGCAAGTGATTTTTATGACACCTAATCTTAGTGATGCCGCTGAACTACTTACTCTGTTTGGAAGAAAGGCAGTGTTGTAAGCGCTCAGGAATTTCTTTCTGGAGGCCAAGACGTGTACCTGAGCCTAGTGCCCTCTCTGATTGGTGCCCTTTGCGCTGCTGTGCCCACAGCTGGAAAATGCCAGCTGCAGTGTGTTTGCCTCTCAGAGAGTATTGGTTGTGACCAGTGCTGAAAAGCTTCATCCTATGGTAATGAGGACTCATTTGTAAGTGGAAATGGACAAACAATTCTTCCATGATTTGACTTTAGGTGTTTTAGTTTGGTTTCGTAAGTTGAGTGTTCAGAGGGACTTTGTCTTCCAAAGCTGATTTTTCTTGTTTATAAATCCCTGTCTCAGCTACCTGTTAGCCTGAGGAACATCCATAGTACTTTTCCTCCCACTAACTTCAAGAAGATTTCTGACTGTGCCACTGGCACTTCAGAGCTGTCAGGCCGTTGGGGAGGGATGTACAGCTGCCAACTCTACTACAGACCTTGCACGTGTCTGTGGCAGCAGAGCAGCCTAGAGTGGAGAAGCTATTGTTCCACCTCTAGTCCTGCCTGGGTGGGAGGGTGTGGACAGTGCTGTGTCCCAGCTGATCTCAGTCAGCCCCAGCAGGGCTGGCAGCGCTGAACTCCCCTGGAGGGGCTCCCGGGGAGGGCACCTAGCAGCAAGCTTTGTGGCTTCAGTGACAGCAGGGACTTCAGTAAGCCTCACCTGTGGAGAGTGGTTTTGCAGGCAATATTAAGTCACTGGAACAAGATAACTTTATTTGTTTTGTTTCCAGCGAGGTGGTATCTTGCAGCTGATGCAAGTCAAGTCCCACGCCCTGAGCACAGCCCTTGTTTAACTGTGTGGCACGTTTCGTCCTGTAGCAGCCTGTAACGTGCCACCAGCACAGGGCAAACAGGACAGTTGTATGAGCCCTGTGTGATGAACACGGTACCCAGCAGGGAGCCAGAGTGACTCAGGAGAGGTGGGTGTGAGCTTTGCAGTCAGAAGTCTCTGCCGCCAGCCTGCTCTGCCTGTGTCTGAGTGACTGAGCTTCGACTCTCCTAAGCTTCTCCTTACACTTGAAAACCCTGATCTGTTAGATGTTGTTCTGTTCCTAACTGAAAATTTAGTTCCCGTACAGAATACCTACTGCCTTTTTAATTATTCATTCTCTCAGTTATGAAATAGCCGATATAGAGGATCCTTTTATGGTTGGTTGAATTTAAAAGGTAGCAGTCCCTTGTGATTCTGATATTTAATGCATGAGCAGGGACTGAATCCTGCTGTCAGGCCTCCTGAGATGATGCATCAGCTGCTGCCTTTGGGCAGCATAATTCAGAGATGCCTGAGGGGCATTTTGTTCATTTTGTCCTGACCTGAAGTGTTACAGCTGGAGAGAGTAGGTGTGTGTAATGCTGCTCTAACCACAGCTATCTCTGAGCAGCATCACAGCTATGTTATGCATTGTTCTGGTTTTCCAACTGGTCAGGAAGGGAACTAAATCTGTAGATCTGTGCTCCTTTATCTGCTGTGAGACGGGAAGAATGAACAGAGAAGGGAAGAGGTACAGATAACTGTGTGCCAAGATTACAGACAAGATCAAAGACTGAATGGAAAAAATCAGCACCAGCAAAACAGGGCTGTAGGAATGATAAATGCAAAGAAGGAAGGTGGATCTTGCTCCTGAAGTCCTCAGCCACTTGTGCAAAACAAGTTCCTCCATTACATCATTGGGAGTAGGATTGGAAAGAGTCGCTTACAAAACGTGTAGTTTAACTGTTCTATAGCAACAGTGCTTGCATGTTATTCTGTGGTTTATCCTCTATTGGTAAAAGGAAAGATTAGGGACAGGAGAGAGAAAATGAATTCTTAAGGCTTCTCTTGTAGTGCAGTTATGCTGACTTGGCACAGCCCCGCAGATGTACGGGAGAGAATGGGCAGCCCCACTACTGTACATTGCACTTGGTTTGTATCACAGCTCCTTAAACACATTTTTAAGTGCTTTTAAGAATCTCAAGTTTTTCTCAGTTATTTTTTCACAGACACGCAATCAAAAGACTAATCCTCATCCTAAGACTTTTTAAAGTGGTTGTGAAGGTGGTGACACTGGGACACAAGAGACATATTCATTTGTTGGCTTCTCTCTTGCGGGTGGCATATCTCAGCAGTCCTGTGCTCTAACCACAAGAATTTCTGCAAATACAACCATTACATACAGCCACTGGATCACTGAATATTCGATTAGACATACCGTCTTTTCAGTCCTGAGTGAGGATTCGTGCTTTGTTTCTGAAGTGTCTCCAGTCTGGACAGCAGCAAAAATCTGTGTGATGTGTGTGTGACTCAGAAGACTAAATAAAATGGCTCAAGGGCTATTAAGATATACTTTTACATACAGTTTAAATAGAAATAAGCCAGTACTGCTGCCAAGACAAGCAGAGCTGTAACACACCCTTTTCCCCCAGGCTCATATAGGCACTAGTATTTGTGTGAGTGTGCAGTGAATTGGATCAAGTACCAAGTTAAAGAAACCTTTTTGCCCACCAGGTTAATTTTAGCTGCAATCAAATCCTGTGTCCGGTTTCCCATAGAATCACAGAATGATTGAGACTGCTTTTCCCCATCTCACACTTACACAGGCCATTGCAGTTTCAGAACCACTGGAGAACAGTCAGTAAATCTTTGTGCAAGGGCTATCTGCATGCCCTCATCGGGTAGGTAAACAGGGGATCTGTGATAAAGGTACAGGATGACATGTGGCACTGTGTGCCAGGTTTCAGCCCATAGCACCAAAGGACAAAAAAGAAAACAAGCTGTTGCGCATTTGGGTTTTTAACTGCTGGTGAGGTACCTGATTGGTGTTGCAGACTGGCAGTTGTGAAATGAGACCCATGTTATGAGGCTGATGAAGACTGTTTTAGGCCATTATTTCTCCATTTCTGCTTTTGATTGCTTCCCAGAATGAAGATTTAAATCCATCTACACTAACATTTCTAACTTAGACAGCTAGGTCAGTGTTTCAGTTTTAACACCTGTTTCCAAGACCAAGTAATACTGAATGACATATGACTGAGTTATAAACCTATCCAAATATGATATTCATATTAAAAGTAGTAGATAGAGCTGCTTTGCTTTTAGAGACTGGCTCCCATTGCATTCCGTGTGAGTATTCTTTCCCTTGCAAATCATCTCTAATCCAGACTCCCCCCAGCCAGTACATTTACAGGAATAAGGGCTTTAGCTTGTTTCCAGACCTTCACTGGCAAGGGATTGAGAGCAAACTGGAGTGGGCAGAATCTACTTTTCGTGCTCCACATTTGGACACCCTCAATAGGGATGAAAAGAAGTAATCCAGGGTTTAGACTGCATCTGGCTGTGCTAAAATGCAAGATGAACAAAGAGCAGACTTGACTGAAACGATTCTCTCCTTCTGTTTGATGCCAGGACATGGTACACAGGCTAATGGGTGACTGCCTAACTCATGAAGGTTGAGGGGAGACCTCAGCCTTCTCACAACTATCCAGAAGGAGGTTGTAGAGAGGTGGGTGTCAATCCCTTCTCCCAAATCAGTAGTGATAGAAAAAGAGGAAATGGCCTCGAGTTGTACCAGGGGAGGTTTAAATTGGACATTAGGTAGTTTTTTTTGCTTAAAGAGCAGTTGGGTATTGGAACAGGCTGCCCAGGGAGATGGTGGAGTCGCCATCCCTGGAGGTGTTCAAAACACACACAGGTGTTCCACACTAGGGAACATGCTTTAGTGGGCATGGTGGCATTGGGTTGGCAGTTGGACTTGATGATTTTGGAGGTTTCTTCCAACCTTAACAATTCAGTGATTCCATGAAGGAAGTGTTTCTTAATGCCCCAGCTCTCTAAAACGGGAGGTTATTTTAACACAACCATTAATACTGCAAATATGCTGCTAGTGTACGATAAAGCAATACAAGACTTGGTGATAATAGAGGTCTTTTCAAGCCTCAGTAATTCTGTGATTCTATGAGATCACACATGGGCTTATGGTTACTTCTCTGCTGAAGTAACAGAAGGTCCAATGAAAAGTCAGGCAACTCCAGACTCACGTGCTGGCTGCAGGAGACCAGATGATAACTGATGTGGCCTAAAACTTGGTGGTACAACGTTAACACGCAACTTGTTCAAACTAATAAAGCTGCTAAGCCAAATTTATAATAAGTCAGCATTTTACATTATGTGATTTTAAAAAAAAATCTGTCTCTACAAGCTTTGGGGTGGATTTACTGTACTGATGGAGAGCAGTGTTGTCCTTTGCTGCTTATGCTATTAAGTTACTATGTTTATCTCTGAAGATAATGAAATTGAACTGTAGGGAAACCAGCCTCAATCCGGTATTAAGAGTCTCTTTTCCAATGATTTTATGGAAAAATCATAAACTCTACACTTGGGACCCAAATTACTGTGGAGAAACTGAATGCATCTGGGGAAAAATCACACTCTCCCTAACGGCTTTTCTTGTCCTATGTCTTGGAACATCAATAAATGTTACAAAAAGTTACACTTTTTGTAGCAGTATATATTTTTTTAAAGAATTAAGCAAATACTTCAGCTGTTTCAGAATGCAGCATAAAAACTAAGCTGGCAAAGGGACAAAGGATGATGGAAGTAATCCTATTTAAAAAACATGTCCAGAAAGCGCTGGCAGCTTCCCAAAGAAATACCCAGTGAGTCATTTCAACAGTTTGATAAACAACAGGTATATTATTTGGGTTCCTAACATGTAGATGACCTGAAATCTCAAAATGATGCTTCAGGCTCTAGAGGTGCACCAGTGTATCTGTACTTTCCCATGAACACCACCAGTCTCCCTGTGGCACGTTCTTATCTCAGCCCTTTTCCTGCTTCTGTGCCAGGAGAGGAGTCTAATGTGTCTGTCTGCAAATGTGGCTGCAGGGCTCACATCCTATTCACAGTTTAAAGGTGTTTTGCAATGGGCAGAATTAGATTTTGGGTTTTGTAATGTAAAAGTTGCTTTCAGTGGGTAGGGAGAGTAAAGTAGTTAAAAATTTAACAGAACTTTTAATTCCTGTTCATTCAGGAGACTGTAGTACACTTTGTATTTGAAAAGCCACAATCAGCAATGCAGTGACAGCAACCAAAACTTACAGAAACTTAACACTTTTGCAAAGTGCATTTGGATTGGACAGTCCTTCTGAGCCACAGAAATATCTGAGATGCTGCCACGGATACAAAGATAAAATGTAGAGGTTGGTGTATACTTAATTATGTGCATAAATCCTTTGTTTTTTCTTTCCTTTCCTCCAGAGGTCTTTTGGCATGGAAAGGGTTTTCCATCATCGTGCAGTTGCACAGCTCTTTCTGATGCATCACACTTACATACTTTCCACAACTCTGACCTGCAGATTAATCTCATTATGGAGTCATACCCAAATTACAACAGGAGTCAGTGGTCCTTTTGGAAGTTTTAATAGAGTTTAGTCAGCTGAGGAATAATGTACTGATTGATGAGAGCAATCTTTCTAAAAGGAAGTGGCAGACATAGCTGTTTCCTAATTGCTTAAAACTTTTAAACTGAAAGCAGTTTAAAAGGTAATGATGCTTCTGGAGAGGAACCTTTGTTGTCCCTGAATAATTTACAGTGCTGCTCTGCTGTGCTTGCTTTTCTATCTGCTTTCCATACATGTGCAGAAAAAAGGGAGTATAAGATGTTTGTGATTTGTATCCAAATTTTTCCCCTGCCTTTGAATAAAAAAGGCGATTTTTTTTGTCACAGTGGTGTAACAGGGTGTTCCTACTGGAAGCCAAATTGTCAAATTTGGAGAAAAAGCCAGAGCCAATAGNCATCCCTGGAGCTGTTCAAGGCAGGATTGGACGTGGCACTTGGTGCCATGGTCTAGCCTTGAGCTCTGTGGTAACGGGTTGGACTTGATGATCTATGAAGTCTCTTCCGACCTTGGTAATACTGTGATACTGTGATCTCTTTGAGGAACCACGAGAACTGCTAAAAAGTGAGATGGAGCAGATGACAAGCTGGTGAATCTAACGTATTTGTTTCTGCTGTTTGAAGTATATGTGGAAAGGTTTTTTTATGCATTGATTAGAGAATCAGTAGAGGGACGGGCAGTGGAATGGTCTGTGAAACATATGACTGTATATCCCAGGAAAAATTGAGATCCAACACTAGAGAAATTTCTGTAAATAGCAAGGGCAGCTGAACTCTTCAGGGAAGGGATAAAGTAGTACTAGTTACTCATGTGGAAAAGCTGGGAAGCTGCAGTTAAAGGAGCTCAAAGAGATGAACAAAGGCAGAAAAAGTAGCATCTAATCCACTGTGCATACCTTAGGTGGCAGCAAGTAAATTATGAACTTAAATTCCTCATTGATTTTGAGGCAAGGGAGAGAGAGAGGGGACACTACCACACATGTCTTGGGCTGGCAGAAATCCCTTCAGTTCTATACCAGTTGCCTGCAGAGTCTGAGAACCCTGATTCTAGGCAGGAGAGGTGCTCTGGCCACAGCATTGCTCCTCCATGAGACCTGGGACCTTCTGTCATGGCTTGGCTGCTGCGCTTGCACAGGTTGTTCGTTTCAACTGAACTGGGTCAGCAGTGGGTTCCTCTGCAGTTTTGAGAAGAATTGGCAGGAGGGTACAAATCTGGGACGGTGATCTGGGATGCTGACAGCGGTGATGTGGAACACAAGGGTGAGCATCTATGATTGGGCACCCAGAGGGTATGTGGATACTTGAATTAGGCCTCATTGAATTCAAGAAAGAAACTTCTTTTTCTGTCTAAAACAAGAGAGTAGAAAACAGAAATTATCCCTCTCCAAGGACAGATATACCTGATAGTACTCACATCACCCACTCTATTCAGGGCAGAAGGTTTGCACCTAAAGGGACAGTGTGAGCTGGTGTTTGCAAACTGAAGGTGAAAATTCTGGCATGCTCTACTGACCATGGCTTCTCATTGATGTGTTTTTCAACCAGAGGAATTATAACCTGTTAAAAACACGTCTCCAAAAGATGTGGCTTGCTGACCGCATTCCTTGGCGTGGAGGAATTCCAGTTTCTCATCTCACATGTCTGAAGTGGATACAGAATCTCAAAGTCATGAGAAACTGGTGATGAGTTTGTCCAGAGTGGTGCAGGTCATTGGAGGTTTAAGGACCACAGCATGAGGAATTCCTGCCCAGGAACTGCAGGTGGTGGCAGATATCCTGAAGGGCACGTGTCCTTGGAAGTGCAGCACAGGTGGCTTTGTGGTAAAAGTGCTTCCATGTACATCTGATCTGTAGGTCATGAGACAGGCAGTTGCAGTGCCTGGGCACTCGACTGCTTCCTCAGTAAGAAGAGAGTCCTTTTTGAGGTGCAATTCCAGAAAAAAATACCAATTAGGAAGTACTTTTTTTTTCCCATTGGAAAAGAACAGCTGCAATGAGATGCTTTGAGTTGAAAACATTCTCATATAGCACCACACCAGCAGAATTTATGAGAGGCCACTTCTTAGCTTGGTATTGGACGGTTAACCTCTCTGCCCAGAGCTTATTCCAGAGTCCCAGGATGCTCTTATGGGCAGGTATGTTGGACAGTAAGTGCTGGCACTCCTAGAAGATGCAGGTTTCCTTAAAAGCACTCAGTTAATACTGTAATATTTCCTTTTTAGAGCAAGTAAATCCAATGGTGACCTTTTCTGTCAAACAATTGCATTGTTATGAAAACCTTTACTAGCAGCATTTTCCATATCCTTAGCTGTTAGTAAACCTACACTTCAGTACAAAAATCTCTCCTGATGGAGAAGGGGGAGAAGAGGTGTGTTTATGCAGCCCAGCCAGTCCAAGGCAAATCAGGGACAGCCCAAGGCAAAGGAGGCAGAAGCAGCATCTGAGATCCAGTTACGGGCAAGCTGAACTCAACAGATCTGCAAGGGCATGGAGAAATGACTCCCCAGAGGATGCTGGCCTCAGTGAGTTAGAGCCTGCTATGAGGGTAAGAGCAAGTAACTGCTCTTTTCATTCTAGTCCACATCAGCAGAAGGGTTCTGGTCTAAAAACATTCTCTGTGGTGACCTGTCTGAGATTAATTTTGTATTATTTCCTGACTTTATTTCTGGCTTTTGATTTCCCATAGAGATCAGGAGTCTGATGGATTAGACGTGTTTCTGGGAGTAATTGTGGCAGCTCTGTTTTGGCAAGGAAGGGCCCCATATCTGGAATGTGTTTTCATTGGCAAGCACTGGGCGGTGGCAACTTTCAGAGTGTGACAGTGGACCTATTTATGTACTTTGGTTCTTGTGCTTGCTCTAGGGGTTTTTCTGTGTGACCAACTTGGGGATGCCAGTATTTCTCTCCCACCCATGGGCTCAGTGATAGCTACGCCCCATAAGACATACACTGCATAAATTTTTCGTGGCTGTTCTAGTAACAGGTGGCTGGTTTAACAAGGCCAGCTGCTTTATACATTCGGTAATATATTTTAAATTAATAGAGTCAATTGCTAAAGCAGTTGACTTTAACAAGGTGTGTTAGTTTTAACCAGTCAAAGTGAGTGAAAAGCTCTTGGAGCAGGTAGTCAAAAGGGTTTTCTTATCCAGGCCCTTCCCTTTTGCTGCCTTTTTTTTTTTTTTTTTAAATGTTTCTGTCTCTGTAAAGGTGAGACCATCCAGGATCACTCAGAGAAGACTGTAAATTGATGTAAATTCTGGTAACATTATTTGTTTATCTGCAGTGATGGAAGTCCTACTGTAGATGGGACAGGGTGGACAACTTAAAAGAAAATCAAACCCAAACCTCTCACTTTTCTATGAGCACATGGCTTGTGTGCACACGGATTGAAACTACAGAGGTTTCTCACTTCTCCTCTACCTCCTTTTATCCAAAGTGATATTTTGCTGGGATATGGCAAGGTGCCTTCAGCTCAGGTTCTCTCATGCTTGTCCCACAGATGACACTCGTCTGCTGTGGTATCTGATAGAAGAATGTGCTGAGGGCCATATAGTCACACCAAGGGTTTGTCTATCCATATACCTCTTACGTGACCATGACCGAAAGGGTGTCTTCTTAGTGAAAGGACAGAGCAAGACATTTTTTACAATTTGTTCATCCAGTCTGCAACCATTTGCTAACCTGGGACTTCCACAGCCAAGCGAGAGTTGATTGTACTTAATAAACATAGGTGAATTTCCCTACTGTACCGTGAAGAGGCAAGTCCCTTATTTTTGTTTCTAAACCTGTCTCCTGATGTTTTCATCTGATATTACCAGGTTCGTTTGCTGGGAGAGGCAACAACAACGAGTCTCTCTCAGTGCTGCTCATCAGAAACCTTGCACAAAGAGAAAAATCTATTCTCTCAAATCTCGTTATTCCTTTCTGCAGATCAAATACTCTTTCTCATACCCCTTCTGTTGTATCAAAAGACAAAAGAGCTGCTTGTCACTGAAAAACTCCATCTGCTGGGCAGGTATTTCACAAGAGATTAGCATGATGTCTTCCAGCACCTCTGTTGTGGTAAAGCATAAAGAAGACAGGGAAAAGGCTGGTATCACTCCCCCACTTTATTTCAGAGCTGTGGGTCTTCCTAGGCAGAGACACGAAACAATAAACACTCTGCCAAACCCACTGCTGTTTCTGTTAGCAAAGATGCCAGGGACCAGCACTGCCTCCTAGTTGTAGGTGGATATTGGTAAGAATTAATGCAGGATAACCAGAAGCGATGCTGGAATTATGCAGCTTCTTGCGCTTTCACAGTGAAGTATTCACAAGCATTTATGCTTTATCCGTGAAGAAACTAAGGCTTACACTGGTGCCTAGGCAAGGAGAGCACCCATCTGAAATCAAACACCACGGCAACTTCACAGATTTTGTCCACTGGTTCCCGGTTGTTCCTCAGAAATGTGTGTTTCATCCTAGCTAAGCTCAGGCAGCTCTTGAGTTCTTTTGTAAGTGGTGCTCCAGTGTGCCAGGCACAGTACGCAGCCTGGGTCCTGTCTGTTTCCCGGAGTGCCCTTGGTGCTTGCTCAAGTGCCAGCTGTTTCAGATGTGAAGAGAATTTAGCAGTAGTGTGTCTCTGTTTTTACATTTGAGCTAAAAATTGCATTAGGGCTCCTCTTAATGCACGAGGACTCACAACCACTGACTTTGAAAGGTTGTTGCTCTTGTGCTCTCAGCTATTAAAAATAGATGGATCCAGAGAAATGATGAGGATTTGACCAGAACAGGCAAGTTTTGGGGATCCTAATTCAGCAGTGATTAGCCGGTTCTCTGTACTTGAGGAACAGTTAGTACAAGATATGAGTGGAGCAACTGTATTTAGAAACATGTTTCCAGGGAAACTTTAGTTTCTCTGGAAGACAACTCTGAGACATGAAATTTTATGTGACTCTTGGGACAAATGTAAGTTTGAAGACTTTTCCCCCCCCTCTACTTTTTATAGCAAGTACATTCTGCTCCAGATTTATTAACTTCAGACGTGTGCAGTAAAACCTATTTTAACCGCGGAATCCAGTATCTCAGTGGATTTCATTAAGAAAAGGGCCCCTACAAGCTGCATTTTAACGCTCCATCACTTACATAGCAACTGAAGTAAAATCTGCACCTTCTCAGCATGTCCTAGACTTACATACTGTGCAAACTGTGACTTGTGTGACATTAGACAGATCAATTAACTGTAACTTCTCTGTAAAATCAGTATAGTGATAGTTTCTTACCTTTGCCCCCAACATTGCAAAGATAATTTACTACGCTTCTAGAAATCCAGAGAAAAAGGACTAGTTGCTACTGGCTGAAAGGGGGTTTTTTATTAGCTCCTCCTAAAACCAGGCGTGGTGTACTCTCTGAAGCTCTTAGCAGCTTTGTTTCCAGGAAGCTCTCTAGTATCTGGACTGCTGGCGCTCAGTGGGCAGGAGTTTCTGTTCTTTATATCAAGTAGATTTCTGCTGAAATCACAAGTACTGTGAACTTGTATAAATACTTTTGTCATTATTTTGTAAATTGTAATTTACTTCTTAAGAAACACAAAGCTTTTTCTTGCCTGCACATTGTCTGTGATGGAAGTATGGCATAGAATCATAGAATCATTAAGGTTGGAAGAGGCCTCCAAAACCATCAAGTCCAGCCTTCAGCCCAACGCCACCATGCCCCCTAGACCATGTTCTCTAGTGCCACATGTGGACATTTTTTGAGCACCTTGCTGTACAATTGTACTTCTATACTAGCTTGTACACTTTTTTAATGGGGAAAGTGCTCTCCGTTATGCATGTCAGTGGAAGGAGTTACACTATTAAGCTTTAAATTTGTGTTCAGTGGACACGGAAATAAGTCAGAAAAATAGTCAGTTACTGTTTTTCCGACAGAGGCATATGAGCCTGTAGTGGCATTTGTGAAAGTCAGCGTTTCTCTCCAGTTTTAGTTTCCTGTTCAAGGTAGGCTAGGACAAATACAGTTCGTCTTGGGAGTTTGATGTGCCGATGGTCCCTGCTTCTCATCTGTTGCTGCCAACAAGTGTTTGCTCGCTCTCATGTGTGGGGTTTAATGTGAACATCCGTAAAACAGCTATAAAAGCAAGCCTTTTCTTCAGTGTCAAAAGAGCAGAGTTAACAATTGTGTTGTAATAAAATGGATTGTGAGTTGAATCTGTTTGTTTTAGAAGACAGATAAAAGCTAAATTCTGGTGCCTGTCTTCAGCTGTGGGTACTGCCAGGGAAGAGTCACTGTGGGTGACACGGCTGTGCCCTGAGTGCAGCAAGATGCAAGATGAGCAGGGGGGGATGAAAGTTCTCCAGACCTTAGAAGAGGTGCACAGCATGTTGGGGTGTCATAGCATCAAATCCTGAATAAATTATGTACTTAGGGATTTCTGACAAGCTTTTCCTACTTAATTGCCACCCACACATTTCATCTGGCACAGCACTGTAAGTAATTATATTGCTGTCTTCGGTCCCTGCTTGGTTTCTTTGCTTTTATCACCAGCAAAGCAGGAAAAGCCTTCTTCTGATGACTTGTCTCCACTCAGATGGTTCCCACCTACAACACACACCCCAGTAGGTGCAAATGAAGAGTGTTCATGTCTTTGGTACTGCTATTGCAGACCATCTGAAAACAAATGGTGAAATAACTAGTCTGGTGGCCAGGTGCAGCTGTAGTCAAGTGTGAGCTGACTGGCAGTAAAACAACATGGAGTGAAGTTATTTTTCAATCAAGTTAGGCTTTGCCTTGCTAATCCACTGAAACTGCAAGGGCTGTTTTCAGTAAACTTGTCATATCATTAAATGGGAGCCAAAGCCAAAGGAAATCCACTTAAGAAAGAAAAGTTAAACAATGTAATTCTGCAGCTGTAGAAATAAATTAAAATTGAGAAGGTCTATTTTCAAAGCCATTCTTACAGCTAAATTGCAGTCATTATTCCTAATGGGGAAATAAATGGAAAGATAATCATGAAAAGTTCCATTCTCTTTTTCCAAGTGAAGTAATACCAAACAAAATTCCCATCCTGACTTTTCCAGTGAGTTACTTAGAAATCTAATGTTGGTAAGGAAAGAATGGTCTGCTGAGAGACTCCTGTGTTTTAACTGTTTGTCCTCAGTTACTTCCAGAGTCATGGGATCAGCAGGTAAAGGTCTTTTCAGCTTCCCTGAACTGAGGTTGGACTTTATAGCGGTGCAAACAAAACTAGAACAGGAGTGGCAAACTGCTGTATCCAGGTCCTGTTGGCATTCCTTTCCTGGCTGTGTCAGTGATGTTACTGATCACAGGATCATAGGATGTTAGGAGTTGGAAGGGACCCAAAGAGATCATCGAGTCCAACCCCCCTGCCGGAGCAGGTCAGCATCTGGGACGCTGTAAGATGCACACAACACACAAATCAGTTTGGGAATTGCTTGTTTTTTGAATGTTAGGGCCTGACTGTGCAGTTGTCCCCTACGTATCTGACAGCCTTTGCAGCAGCATTCATGGGTTCAGTTCAAACTATGAATGATTCCACTGTTACAGATGAAAAGTAGGGAGATCATGGAAATTTGCCCGAGGTCTGAATGGTCTTCCTTCAGACATTTAAGGCTTTGAACCTTCACCTCGGCATCATCTACGCAGCAGTTTTTAATAGAAGTCATACTCTGGTATCCATGACCTTGCTGGCACTGTCGTAGCCGAGTCTAAATGCTGTTTGGCACTGAGAGTCCCTTTTATTTTTTTTAATGATACCTCAGTTTCAAAGTCACATCTCTTGCTTGAAGACTCAGTGGTTTGCCATTGCCAGGCAAGAGGCTGCAGTCAGGTAGCTGCATTCCTAATTTGTTTTTTTTTTCCTCTATGAAGATTTTATTGTGTTTCTAATCCTCAGGGGAACTGAGTATGTGATCATGCTTTAGACATGTTTTAGTCACTCAGTTATCTGGTTTGACTTTGCTTGTGTCCTGTGAGTGATTTAATGAAGCTCATTGCCATGCACGCGTCAAGCCTGTCAGAGTCCTTAGAGTACTTAATAGTGTCTTTCCATGGCCCCAAAATGACAGGCGTTGGAGAGACATGGACTCAGGCTCTCAAAACCCATGAGTCAGATCTCATATTGCTGAAGTGTTTTGATTGCTTTCAGTTATTTCATACAGCTGAAAAGAGTAGAAACTGTTCACAGGTTAAACTTCTCGCCTTAGGACCAGGCTCTCAAAACTAAGCAGCTGCTAAGACAAGGGCCTGATAGCTCTACGGGACCTTGACCATCTGCAAAAGCTTCTCAGCTTAAAGTACCATGTGGAGACAGAATGGGTTTGATGTGGCTGTAATCCAGCTCTGTGAGATGTGGGGTTTTTTATAAAAATCTTAGTCCAGTCTTATACAGATAGTACTAAACTGGATTTGAAGTCTCCAGATCTAAGTATAGACATGGCCTTAGCCAACAGAACATCTCGTTTCTCTGTGTCACCCACAACTCAATATCCATGCTTGTACTAGCTCAGCTGATCTCAGCATTGTTGATAAGGTGTTTCTGAGCTTGTATGTACCTGGTGCTTTTGATGTCTTTTCCTATTTAACTGGTTCGACCAGCTGAGAACTGGAGAATGTTTTCCTGAAAGAAGCAGCGTCTTCGCTGTCCTCTTTTGTTGCTCACGTCCTATACCTGGAGTATTGTGTCCAGTTCTGGGCTCCCCCTCTACTCTACAGTGGTGAGACCACATCTGGAGTATAGTGTCCAGTTCTGGGCTCCTCGGTTCAAGAGGGATGTGGAGCTGCTGGAGAGGGTCCAGCGTAGGGCAACAAAGGTGATGAAGGAGGTGGAGCACCTCCCTTACGAGGAGAGGCTGAGGGAGCTGGGTCTCTTCAGCTTGGAGAAGAGGAGGCTGAGGGGTGACCTCATTAATGTCTACAAATATTTGAGAGGTGGGTGTTGGGAGGATGGAGCTGGGCTCATTCTCATATTCTCAATGCCATGTAGTGATAGCACAAGGGGCAATGGTTGTAAGCTGGAACATAGAAGGTTCCACATTAACCTGAGAAGGAACTTCTTCACAGTGAGGGTGACGGAGCACTGGAACAGGTTGCCCAGGGGGGTTGTGGAGTCTCCTTCACTGGAGATATTCAAGACCCGCCTGGATGTATTCCTGTGTGACTTGGTGTAGGTGATCCTGCTGTGTCAGTGGGATTGGACTAGATGATCTTTCAAGGTCCCTTCCAATCCCTAATGATTCTGTGATTCTATGATTCTATACATTCATGTAAATGGAGGCTGAATAGTGATTTGTCTGTTGGAGAGCATGCATGCTCCAGCTCTGAAGGTACATGCAGGCCTAGAGATGGAGGGTATATGACCTCTTAACCATAACCAGCACATTCCAGTGGTCCTCTGTGGTGAAACTGGCAGGTATGCCTGTCAGAGTAAGAAAAAGGCAGAACAGGAGCTGACTGATTAGAGCCTTTCTTACTCCTACAGCAGTAGGAATGTTGTCAGTCCTCGTGCTCCACATTATTCCCATTGCACAACATTCCTGATGTGATGTGGCAAATGGTTAAAAAATAAGGGGTGAGGAGCACACATTAACCAGGATCCTGTCATTCAGGCTTGGAGTGACGGATGCAAGGCAGTGCAAGAGCAATGCTGGGGGAGACTGAGCTAATGTGATAGTGTTTACACGTGCAAACACTCTCAGACCAAGGGCTGATGTGCACAGTAGGCCAGGTCTGCTGCCAAAATGCTGTTTGACACCCTCCCTTGTGCTGGCCAAAGTGTTTGCTAAGCCTCTTAGTGGCAGAGCGGATCTGCACTGGGTTAAAGGGTATGTGAAACTATGCTTCTGCGTGGTGTAGCTTTGAAGTCCCACCAACCA
This sequence comes from Rhinopomastus cyanomelas, assembly GCA_013400115.1. Lineage (NCBI taxonomy): Eukaryota > Metazoa > Chordata > Aves > Bucerotiformes > Rhinopomastidae > Rhinopomastus > Rhinopomastus cyanomelas. Next base: position 93,425 of record VXBP01006030.1, on the reverse strand, counting down.
GCCTGCAGTGACTAAATGGTTCCTTGTCTTCATCTCTTTAATAATCTTGGTGCATGGCCAAGAGCACCAGGAAGCTTGTAAAAAATCATTGTAATTGGCATTAAAAGGAAAATAAACATAGAGAATTTTTCAGAGGGCTAGAAATCAAACCTTATGATAGAAGCTTCCTCATTTTTTCGAAGTGCTTCTTGTGCTATGGACGATGACATATATTTGAAGGTCCACCTTTCTGTGGAATGTCTGATTATTGTTCTACTGAGTACAAGCTAACATAGCAAATGAAATGGCTTGTGTCCCATTTTGAAGTGTATCTCTGAAATCCATCTCAGGAAAGATCGTTATGCATGTTGAGCACAGATCAAAGCAACAAAATACATGATTTTTCCATTAGCTTTTTTTGGTTTTTTAAGCTTACCTTTCAGAAGGGTAGGATGCCATAGGAGTACCATCAAGTGTATTAAAGGAAGGGCTTGCCGCTTGCGTGATAATTAATCCTTGAATTTCTTGGTGCTCCCAAAGCCTCTTTTGTAATGGAGACAGCGCTGTGTCTTGTCCTTAGGAATGTGCAAGTCAGATAAAGAGGATCACAGAACTCATCAGGTCGAAGGTGCTGTGCAAACACAGAGTATAGCTATGTAGAAACAGGGATTTGCATGAAAGAAGATTGTCTTGCTGTTAGTAATGCTGTGCATGAGGAATGCCTGGCAGGTAAGTTTTGTTTCTGGAAATGCCCATAAATATCACAAATTTTTGCTTGATACTTAATCCAAATTCTTTTATGATTGTTTTTTATTCTGGATATGTGTTCGATGTGGGCCATGAAGGAGAAAGGCTGAGATTTCTGCCGTGTTCTCATTTGAATTTTGGGGAAAAGTTGCAAAAAACAGAGAAGTAGAAAGGTCGTTGTTGGCCTGGAGGCTACAGGTGGACTATTTAGTGACAGGAGTCAGGAGGCATGACACTGTTAAGGATGTCTGCTTTAGCCATTTTAATCTAACTCGGTCAGCCTGTGCTCTGCATCCATTATTAAATGGCAGTTGCTCTGGGACACGAGACCTTGCAGCATAGCTCCCATCTCCTACATTGTGTCTTTGGTTTTTTTGTTGTCTTCGTCCCTTCAAGAACAGCCTTGTACCCTCCACTTCAGATCACGTGTCTATTCCACAATGGACAAAGCATCTGCTTATTCCTCCAAAGCCACAGGATTTTGTGCTAATTAATATTAAACTCTGTAATCTCTTCAACCTTTTACAATTGCATGTATTTCTGCATGTTTCCAATATCCATCTGACTCTTCTGTTCTGCTCAATGGCTTTGATAAGAGACAATAGAGGGATGGTTAAGTGGGAAGAGATGGAACACAATGTTCTGCGTATTTTTCACTTAGGGAGACACAACTGAGGCCACTCCGTTGCTTGAGCATTCAGGAGGTTTTGGTGCTCCAGGCATGTTACTGTTACAGTGCTGTTTTCGCAGTACTGTACAAGTATCATTAATTTTGACTTCTGAGCCTCTTCCACTGCTACAGTGTCCTCTTCAGAAGGCTTCATAAGCTTCTTCGTTTGGATAGTGGCACTGGCTAGGTAATGCCCTGCAATTGCTTGGGGACTATGGGGGAAGCAGACAAGACAAATCCAGAACCCACAGGTGCTCCAACAGGCAGCTCTTGGTGACTTGATGGTTTCTGCAAGGTAGTTGTGTTTCACACCACGTTTGTGGTTTGTGGTTACCTGGTTTTAGAAAATAAAACTGCTGGTTTTTGAGTTTCTGACAGCTAAAGGCAAATCACAAAGATCAAATGTCTCTGGCAATGGTCTCCTCAGCCCTTCTGTACCATCTTGTAGTTCTTTGAAGGTCCTGGTTCCTAACTGTGAGAGTTCAGATTTTGTGTCAAGGACTGAGCTCAGGAAGCAGCCTGGGACTTCTCTTGGAAGTGGATGTATTGCCAGTCTCCAGTGCCTGCATTTCCATCCTTCCACTTAAAAAATCAGTTACAGTGGTTTCAAATGCATTAAAGTACAGTTAACCACCAACCTAGTAACATTAACTGACAAATATAGGAAGCAGTGGGACTCTGAGCACATGCCAGTTCTCATCTGAATGTCAAGAAATAACCCTGACACACAGTGTGGGTTCTGCTTTGCTTCTTTGCCCATCTCAAATTATTCAGGCTTTAGCACTGTTCTCAGAACTGATGGAAAGCAGAGTATCTTCTTGCTTTTCAGCTTTTGATGTCTCAACAAACTTTACCAGTCAAAAGGGTTGGGTTTTTTTTCCTCTGTCTGGAAGGAAAAAGCACAAACAATAAGGAATATTGCACACAGGCTTTCCAGGTTTGCCACAACAAACAAGGGTTAATGCAGAGCAGCCCACTGGACTTTGCGACTAGTGTTCACTTGGTTGAGGTTGGATGGCTTCTGGAAGATGTTGTTCTTGTTTTCTTAGATACTATAGGATGAGCACCGACATACTCAGTTATGCATGATCTATAGGTCCTAATTCAGATGCTGATACAGTATGAGGCATTCTTCACTATGTGGGAGAGAAATGGATGTGCTAGTAAAACCACATTGATGTGAACTTGATTCCAGAGCTGTTCCTCTAACAAGACAGCAGAACTAACTGGTACCTGGCTGAATGCGGTGACTGCAATTTTGTTAGTTAAATGACGCTTCTGGTTTTATTTTTGAGCAAGTGAAGAGACTCGAACCTGGTATATACAAGGAGGCAGAAAAGATGCAAGAAAAGGTTGAAAATGAAGTACAGTATTACCCTTTGAAACTGAGTTCAGCAATCCAGAAAGGTAGAGGCTGGACATTTTGGCCACTGCAGAGCTGTGGACCTAAGTAGCACTAAGGCACTTTAGCAGTCCCAGAAGACGAACAGTTTTGTAGAAAATGGCACTAGTGCAGCAAACAGCATTAGAATGCAGTGATCCCTGGCCAGAACTGCCTCTGAACCAAGATGTGCAGGATGGTCATTGCTCCTAATGGACGTTGCTGGTAAAAGGAAAGCCTGTTTATTTTCATGTACAGAAGGAGACGGTATGCTCTGTGCACAGCGTGTAATGTAGCACAAGAGGTGCAGTCTGGAAACCTCTTGCTGGACCAATACTGTGTCCGTTCGTTAGATCAATTCCAAACCCACTGACTTTAACCAAACTACTATTGTTTGGTCCAGTAACTTTCCCAGTAAACACTGATGTTTGCTTCACTCAGATTTTTCAGAGAAGATTGTATTTATCTTCTTTTGGAATAGCCACGTTTTGTTTGATCAGAACACTCCTGGTATGCAAATGAACAAATTTGTTAATCTGTTCCAGAATATTTTCATGGGTATAAAATGTCGTGAGAACAAAGATGTTTGCTTTGCATTTGAAGGGAACAGGGAAGGGAGTCTTTACCATCTGCCACTACCAAATTAGTTATCAAGGGGGAAAAACAAATCCATGTCATTGGAAGCTATTTTGATCGGCTCTAATAGTAGTATTTTATGTAGGATTTCTCTTCCACAGCCCAGCAGAATTTACAAGTAAATTCATCTTTCTAGTGCTTTGTTAAGAGGAACATCTGTTTCAGACAATGTGAGGATCGAAGCACTAAGAGTTTTTTAGAATCTCATGTTCATCCTGCAGTATTTGTCTAGTGTACGTAATCCTAATAGATCAGCTGCAGCAGTAAATATGTTGCTATAAGCAGACACAGAACTCCAAAAGAAAGCAGTTTGGCTGCAACTAATGAAAATGTTCTGCATTTAAAGAATTTTGAACCAGTACAACTCAGACTCTGCAACTTTGAAGGAATGAAAAAACCTCAAGCTTTCAACACCTGCCACAGGAACTTAATAAGAACCCTAATAAATGGGTCAGTTTCAACAAACAATTAACTTAACAACTTCATCTGGAAGGCTTAGAGGCCCTGTTTCATAGGAGGTAACTTGAGAGCAGTCTGATGTTACATAGCATAGTTAATGTTTCCTTTAGAAAACCAGATTTTTAAAGATTTAATATTTCACGTGCTCCAAATTACATCAAATTGGCATATGGTGTGCACCGAAGCCTTCAACCCCTGTACAGATCAAAAAGAAAATTTATATCAATCTTCTAAGCTGTTTGGAGGTTCCTTAAGCACAAGGAAAGTACACAGTTCCCAGGAATTCAGAAGCCTATAAAATGAATTTTGTGGGCAATTTGGATAAAACTATTCCTTACACTTTGATTACACTATTAAAATTCGCAGTCCTACAAATACAGACATTTTCTGAGAATGTACTGAGCAGTGTAGCTGGAATGCACCGTGCAGGCTTGAGAGAACTGGATTTTCCTACATGTGGTCTTCTGTTTTCAGCTATGTTCATAGCCTCTCTTGAAAATATACAATAGAGTCCGGTGTGTTAAATCTAACTCTGTGTCAAGATGAAGTAAAAGTGGAAAATTTAATTGCACTTGTCCCTGCCCTTCTTCACACATTTCATAAACTCTCCATTAATTTTCTCTCTGTTGCTCCCTCCACCCAGTGTCCCTTTGTCAGCTACTTTTTTTTGTTACAGCTCACCTCTTATCCCAAGTCAGATGTCGCTTCCCTGTTCTTTTGTCTTTGCATCTGAACATTGTTCCATGTTTTGTGTTTGAACAGTAAAACATCTCCCGTACAAGAATCTGTGCTTCCTTACAGTTGTCCCGTACCTCACATCAATCGCGTGTTTCTAATACTGGACCACTTATTGTAGTGGCATTGCCACTATACAGGCAAAAAAAAGGTCTAACAGCACACTGGGATCCCTGTGTGCCAGCTGCACTGTACACAGAAGCTTATTGAGGCAGATCTTAGTCAGGTATCACCCTCTTTTTGCTGGTTTGACACCAAAATTCAACCTGGCTACTCACTGCCCTCAGTCTGGGTGTATACAAAGATACCACCCCCTAATACAAAACCCAGACAGTTCTTTTTAGCTAATGGTATTGCTGGAAGCCTTGTCATGACCTATGAAAACAACATGGGCTTTCATGTGTGGGAATGGACTCTTCATTGTTGGAGATGTAGTAGCAAAAGCTTGGAACACTGCAGGCAACAGATCACCAACTTCTGGTAAACCTGTATTCTAAGATGTCAGCCTGGCTTCCTTCATGAACATTAAGCTTGCAGAGAAAACAGTATTTGGACTTGATGGTATGATAACCAGTAATCAGAAATATCCAGACAGGGTCACAGTGTAGGAACACCATGAAGTTTAAAACACAGTTCTACTTAGTGGCCTGGAGTTTGGATAGTTCAAAAGTAGATTGTTCAGTCACTAGAGACTGATTGACTCCTTGACTGTATGAGCTGAGGTTTTGGTGTGAGGAATGGGGAAGGAGAATAATTTGCATTTCCCAAGACCTACGATGTCTGAACCGCGTCTTTCATTCTGCAGTTAGGCAGCAGTATTTAAATATTCACCTATGTATTTTTATTGTGCAATGAGAAGTGTCATTGTCTCCTGAGGTAAGACTTTGGCAGCTGCTTAGGTACCTTCCAGAGCCGTACACGTGATTGGGTTCTGTGGTGGCCATTGGCTGTTGATGAAGTGGATGTGGGAAGACTCTCCTGGCAAGTTGTTGCCTCTGAAGCCAAGAACAGTCAAAGCATCCTTTTTCAGAATAGGTGATCAGCACCACCACTTCTGCCTGGAAAACGTGTTTTATGTTAATAACAGGCATTTCTTGTATCTATAGAGGTTATAACTTGTGGTAGAAACAAGGAAGCTGGCTTTTCTGTGTGATGTAGAGTTAGTAGTTAGCAAGATGTCTTGAAGGTGAGTTGCAAGTGGATCTAAAAGCCAGCTTGGCCTGTTGTGAAGGTTTTAACGTCATCTGATGATGATCTCCTGGATGAAATGCTAATAGCTTTGGAAACACATTTAAGTGACCTGCTGCTTTGTTTTGGAAGTAATATCCATACATGCAAATCAAGCAGTTTTCTCAAGCTGTGTAATTACACACTGACAACTCTACCACTCAGATCCATATTTCATAGTTCCTTCATGTGCCCAGCCCCACAGTGGTGTGCCTTGGAGGATTATTCATAACTGGTCCTACAACAACAGAATAAATAATAAATCAATATTTGCTATCTCCAATTTGCTATTGAACATAGAGGCTGTTACAGGATTGGCCTCTTGCAGGTATTGCCACAGAAGTGACCTTTGAGGAGATTTGGAGGAGGGGGAAATGGCATTAGCAGTAAATGCGTGAGTAATTTTTAGACTGGTAGGGAAGGAAATGGTGCCACAAAGGGAAGTAGCCAAACTCTTGTCCATTAACAGCATAACCATGAATTTTACCAAGTGTTTTTTGAAGTAGCTTAGTGATAAATCAGTTGCCTGTGCTGTAAGATTTGACAAGAAAGAGTATATGATCTATTATTTTAAGAATATTTATTTGCAAACTGGCTAGGGTGCAGATACTGCGTCCGAGCCAAATTCTGGGGTCCTCTGGGATACAGATGTGTGGCAGAGGACTGTGTGGCTTAGACAATAGGCTCATTATCCAGCCAGTACACCTTTTACTTCTTTGGGGGCTCCTTCCCCTCTAAATTATTGCAGCTAGTGCCTGTCAATGCCTTAACCATATCAGTGTACTTTGATATACGTACTGTGCCTCTTCGAGCCTGCTGGAAAAGCATGTTGCAGCTGAGCTTATTGGAAGAGTACTGAGGACACAGCTTCTGTGTCTTCTTTGCTTACAATTTTTCTTTTATGTCAGGGTCTGAGCTGTCCTGAACCTACGTAGCAATTCCTAACTTCTTACTATGTTCCAGCATTGTATCTTTGAATCCAGCCCTCCCAGGCATCTTTCTTTACCAGCACAGGATTTGTGTGCAGGCCAGCCATATGGTGTGTGTAATTATTATTTTATAATGGTGTTATTGCTCTCTAGCTGCCCGGTAAACCCAGTGCAGCTTCGGTAATCTATGTACATAAGCACAGGAACTTTAGACCCAAATGATTTTCTTCACTTTTATACAATAGTAGGTGCGAAGGAGGAAAAATTTTCCATTTAGTTTATAGAGACTGTATACAGTTTATAGAGTCTCTACAGTCGTCTCAAATGAAAATGCTGGGGAGAAGAGTGGCTGTACCAAAGCTGGGAGGTCCACGAAGCTGGAAAAGAATAATAAGTGAAATGCACAGATCAGTAAATACCTGTGCTGAACTTTTCCCATTAACTCTCTGCCAGTGAGCATATGGACTCCACAACAGGTTTGCCTGCCTTGGGGACTTTACAAACATGTTTTATCCCTTTTCCTATTCCCTGTCCAGTTACTGTTGCTTTAGACTGTTGCAGAATCAAATGCTCTGCATTCTGGGGTCATCATTCTTCCTGGAAATAGGCTGTTTGCTGTAGAAACATTCACTGATAGTGTCAGAATCCCATGTGTAATATGCAGCTGCTTTGTGAATGTGCCTTTTTTTTCCCCATGTGTGAGCTTCCTGAAGCAGTAATACCAGCTTGGCTCACCCGTCCCTTGAGGCATATGTGCAACTCCTAATTTGCATCAATGGCAGAATTTCTGCAGCAAAATTAGGAGCCAGTGTGTGACTCGGTTCTATAGATGTGGTGTAAATAAACACAGTTCTCTTATTTACCCTGAAAATGAAGATTGCCAAAGTGACTGGTGAAAAAATAAGACCTGAAACCAGGAAACCAAACCTCTGATAAAATCAGAAAACCTTCGTTTTGCTTCCGTGTACCCTCTGTGTTTCCTGCTTGATTCAGCATTGGAAATCTATTTACCTTGGCCATTTGATAAGGTCTCCTGTCTTCCCCGAAACCTGGCACTGCCCATCCGAGCATTCCTGAGTGTTTTGATAAAGTTTAAGGAAGAGGTGGTCCTGTTCCCTGCTTCTAGCTCCTACGACGATTCTGCCTTCGCCTTTGCACCAAAACATGCATTTGAACAAACGGGGGTACGTCTGGGAACAGATCTGGGTTAACGTTAACCTCCAAACACCTTCAGAAGTTAATTTTAACAGATGGATTGTGAAAGTTACTCCCTAGGTGACACTTCTGCCCAGCCCTGGATGTGTGAGAGTGCATGGAAGTCCAGTTCTGGGGTCAAGGCACTGGAGGAAGGGAAGCCCAAGAAGATGTGACACATCTCTTAGTTTATTGTGCTTTGAGATTTGTAGGTGGTAAAGGCTGTGGGTTTTTTTACAAATATTCTGGAACCCTTATATAATTTACAGTTTAATTTGTAGGGAGCCATTACAAAACTGTTGTATGTTCTTCTAAGACATTTTAAAAGAAAAGCCAACAGCAATAATTAGTTTGGCATTTTCCATGTTTTAAAGCACTTACAGGGTAATGACTTTTTTATCCAATCTTACATAAAATCAGGTTTTGCAGGAGTAAAAGAACTTTAAAGGCATGAATAGACTTCAGGGACAGAAGCAATTCAGTGGCAGATGTAATTCATGCTGAAAGCTCTATTACAATGCATCAAAATAATGAAAACAATTATAAATATGATTAGGTACTGCTGACCCTTCAGCTAAAATGATTTACAGAAGTGACTGTTTAGTCTATGATTAGTCTGACCAATAAAAACAAGTCAGACTGCTACAGAATGTGATTTCCCAGTAGATAAGTTAGCTATTTTTGAAGGGTTGAAGAAACACTAAATGGCTTTAAAATATATTTGATATGCTCTATGAGTATATTGAAATACAGCACATAACTAGTTTTAATGGGGTTTGTTCATAAATTGCCAGATTTCCTTAATTCAAATGAAATTTGAGAACCCCTCGAGCATAATTGTCTCTAAAATTAAATATTATTCTGTCAGTCTACTTCATTTATATTAAATATACAGTTTACTTTTTTACATTAGAAGGTAAAAGAAAGTTGGTCAGTAATATGATTCCCCTTACACTTTTGCTGTAGTGCACTATGGAAATGGATTCAGGAAATGGCAGATGTGATTAAAAACTCCTCAGCTGGCCCAAGAGCTGTTTGTACAGCACCTCGCATACAGCACTTCTGGCAAGGGACAGGCACTCCTCGTCTCAAAGCAGTATGAATAAAACAACTCTTCAATGAAGGAACTTGGAATTTTGATTTTAAGTGCACTAGTTAGGAGATAAGGAAGATGAGATTTGATGAGGCTTTTCCATTCATAAGGCAAAATTGTTGTGTTGGCTGATGTGGCTCTGTTCCCTTGTGCATGCAACTAAGTTCCTTGGAATCCACGCCAGCCCAATTTACATGAGGTTGTCTGAGAAGTAATCCTATACATTGACAGAGGGTCAGGGTGTCTGCTCCAAGGCTAACATCACTGTGCACACCCCCCCAAAAAAAAAAAAGTACATTGAAGACTGCAAAACCAAAGACAGATTTATTTCTGTGACCTTTAGGATGAATGTACAAGTGGGTAGCTCCTGTCTGGGCAAAGAAATTCAATAATACACCACAGCTCAACCTTACAGCTCCCAGTTTGGAATATATTTGTTTTATTCACAGGACTCAAAGGATTCTGACTTCCTTGTGCATCAGTTTTTGAAATTTCCTACCAACTTTACCTCTTCTGAAAACTTATGTGCTGTGTTTTGTTTCTGATATTTCTAGTGGAACGGGAAAATGTACAGAAGAGGACCTTTACCAGATGGATAAACCTACATTTGGGAAAGGTAAGACTGACAGACTGTCTTGATACTGAGATCAAAGGACATATCATAGACAGCAGTTAATTCCTTTTAAAGTAGTTAGAATTTGGAAGATGACTGTTCATATGAGATTGTTTGGAGGAGAACAAAGGAACTGGAAGTATGTTGCAGGGTAACAAATGCTTGGCTGGCTTTAGTTCATCTCACGTGCATTTAGGTCTTTAATGCTACTGACTGTTACCATGAGGCCAGAAGTTCTGTACAGAATGTACCCAGAAAATCAAATGTGGCTGAGGCTGCTCTGAGGTGATGATGGCTTTGTTCTTCCCTGGACTGGCAATTCGAACATCTGAGGCATCATGGCCAAAGACAAGTGTTCTTCAGAACCTGGGTTCATCCTAGAAATGTAGACAGGAAACATAAGTTCCCTGTCAAGTCATGTTGGGGCTTTATGATGGGATCTTTACATATCCACTTATGCTGCAGATCTGATTTTTGAACATGACTTCATATTTCTAAGATGTAACTGTTAATCATACTATAGGATGGCTATTAGCCCTAATTTACTGTTAGTCCTGTGTAGACTGTCATTGTGAGAACAATTTTCCTATTCTTGAGAATGAGAAGTGAATGAAGCATTTGCTTACTGTTGCTAAGACAGCAGCAATGCTTACTACAGGATCAAGGATTGACTCCAACTTCAGATCTGCAGAAGAGCCTAACTTGGTCTGGAGTTTGAGCTTCACAGTGCTTTTACTGCCTGTGGCTAAATTTCATAAAGTGGGGTCTGGGCTATGAACTGTCTCTCAGTTTAGTCTCTGTAGTTCTTGGGAAGTGACTGCACTGCGTACATGGTAAAGAGGTTTTAGAAGAAAGATATTTTATATATGTGTTTTTAAGTCCACTATTCTACAGTGAGTGTTGCTGAATGAATAGAGGGAACCTCTGAAATCTTGCTGGAAAATCAGAATAAGGCTAGGTTGGAAATGTTTTGACTAACAGTTGCTCCCAGAGGTCTCTCAGAAGGAAGATAGCGTTGCATGATGCCTCCATGAATCAGGCTCTAGGGCTTTAAACTAACTATAGCTTTGGAAGTTGTCAAAAAGGGTTGTCAAGTATGTGACTGTGAAGAAGGCCTTTGATTTACAGAAGGAATTAGATCATGAAAAAGGCTATAGGGTGCTGTTAATTCTGGTATGCCAAGCATATGAAGACTTACAAAATTTATGGGCAGGTGAACTGTTTTCTCTGGAGTGCATACAGATTTTTTTCTCCTCTCTGATTCAGTGAAGAAAAGCGCTTTTCTGAAGAAAGGGCAAAAGCCTGCTGCTGTATTAGTGTTTTTCCTGAAAGTGGCATCATAGGCATAGCCCTGTAAATGACAAGAGCTTCACTAAAGCTCTTTCTAATTATAGGTGATTCCCCAGGACACCCACTGAGAAAGGTGGCCTCTGTTTTTATCCTCAAAGAACCACTTCTTTCAGAACTTTCTTTTAAGGGTAGTAGTGAGGTCTTCTTGTACTTTAGGAAACTTACGGTGTGGTCTGTCCCCTTTTGGAGCAGACCATCCCATTTGAGTCACCTTTTGAAAGGAGCTGGCTCTGCTGGTCACAGGATAATTGAAAGTACTCTGCATCTTCCACATTCTGGTTGTTCTTAAGTACTAAGGGAATAAAAAAGGTGTAGTGTTGAGACTTTCTGCTAGGAAATTTGGAATGAACAATACTTTGACTTCCTTTCAGTATGGAGCATAGTTTAGTACTCTTGGCTAGATTAAAGACTAGTAACAAAATGTGTGGTTCCAGTTTGCCAGAAGCAGTGCTTAATCACACAGTAGTGCATTGCCCAGCCAAAGATAAAAAGATAAAATGATTGGTCTCTTTAGGGGCACACGAGTGAGTGACACCTGAACAGAGTGTAATTGCTGCAGCTGAGCCTAGCCCTAAGGGGCGAGCTGCCTTGGCTGTGTGCCTCACAGCATACACATCATCAGATGCCTCGGTGACATGAGGGTATGGTTCCCTTTGGAGGAGTTTGCTGACAAGAAAGAGACACAATATAAGAAATTGCTATTTAGAGTTCTTAGAAAATACTGGGTATCAGAATGGCACCACCACGAACTTTACAGAGGAGACAGGACATTGTGGCTGGCTGGATCTTGGGTTTATTTCAGCATAAAATGGAATTTGATTCTGCCAGACTTGTCTTAGTCTGAGGGATCAGCACCCAACCATTGGGTGGTTGCTTTCTGGTCAGAGTATTTAGGGTGAAGATTCTGTTACAGGTTATCTGGAATAAGTCCATGTCTGATTTCAATTAGATGAACACTATATCAGTTTTAGCTCCAACTTTTCTGGGACAGAATTGCCACTAATGTGAAGAACAGTCAGTCCTTTCTTCCTGCAGACTAAGGTTTATGTTTAATATCTCTGTCTTGTAAAATTCTCTTTCTTACTCTTTGGAATCACAGTGACCTGCTGAGCAGTACAGCTTTAAAAGCTGCCTTATTTGTTTTCTTCACAGTGCAAGCCACCTTTGAAAGTGAAAGACTTGTTTATTGATATACAAGATGGCAAAATACTGATGGCGCTACTGGAAGTCCTGTCAGGACAGAAGCTGGTATGTATACGCGAGAGAAACCTCCATGGGTATGGAGCTCCGTATGTTATGAGCAGCGATGTATGGACATGCAAGGAATAAGAGTTAATTTGGTTCTATGTCTTGAGTATAGCGATAAGAATTTCAGAATTTGGCTGTGATTTCCTTACGTAACAGACTGATGTTGTGAGTTGCAGCTTAGATTTAAAAGAAATCTATAACAGTGAGGTATAAATGGTATGTTATTGGTGTAAATGTTCCTGCACATCAGGTTTTTTAAGGCTTTAATATATTAATACTCCCATATTCCATTTGGAGATCACCCAAGTCACGTTGCCAAGAAAAGGCATATTTGCTGAATTTATTTTTTTTTAATCCATAAACTTGCTTTCTATCTTGTCTAAGATCATTATGACACTTAATAGGTCTGCTGATGGATGCCTGGTGTAGTTGTGAGTTTAGTTCTGGTATCCTGTGTAAGTTTCATTAGTCTTACTGATATGGTCAAAATCAGAAGGGCAAAACCTTGCTTACCAGAATCTGCTTCTTGCCTCCTTTCTTTGTAAGAGCTGTATAGAGTTCCACATACCAGAGACGGAAACACCCAGTGCAAATATAAATGACCAATTACAGTTGAATTTTATGTTTTATTTCTACATCAATCTTGGTAGCAAGTATTCTCTTCTGTGCGAGTATCACCCTTGGATGAAGGGAGAGACCTGTTCTGCAGCAGTTCCATCAATGCAGATGCACTTGCAGTCACCTGGTGATGCTCTCTCGTGACTGAAGCCCCTGCATGAGTGGCCACTGTGGTCACACCTTCAGAACCACCTTTTTTTTAATGACCTTGCAGTTTTGTGGAGCTGCAGCAGGAGCAGCATTATCTCAATGGGCATTTAAACAAACTGCATTGGGAGCCAGGCTGGAAAGGAATTAAAGAGGGGAGACATATCATGGTAGATGCAAAACTCTCAACGAAGTCAGAGAGGAGGTGAGGAAGGAGTTAAGGTCACTGGCCAAACTTGTTGCTCTGGCAGTTAGGTGTTCCTGCACCCAGGATAAGAGCAGTGTGCCAGGGTGGAACTGCAGGGAAACAGGCATGCACCAATCTGCTTCATTTCTGCCAGCGTGAAGGTTTCTGGCAACCACCTGCCTGTGTCTGCTATGAAAACTACTCACATTTCCTAGTTAGGTCATTTAATTTAACTGGAGAAGAAACCTCCAACTATTATTGCAAATTTTCAGGTAAATTTGATCCTGAGTGAACACGGCTGGGGAGTGATTACACAAATAATCAACGTGGCAGGTCTAAGGGAGTGATAATATCAGGCAAGCAGGAGAACTGATTGCTAACCATGATTTGCTGCAGCAAGAGCAGACTATGTAGACAACAGCAGACACTTTGCTAATCAGAAAAGCTGGCAATAATTTCACATAGGCAGATTTCCTTAGCTTTATCTTGCCTTGGTGTTTGTAGCTTTTTAAGCTTCATGCAACGTGGTGAATAATCCCCCCGTGTTTTAAAACAGCATGGCTCTTATTTCTTCCAGATGCACGAGTACAAATCTTCAACCCATCGCATTTTCCGTTTGAACAACATTGCCAAAGCACTTAAGTTCTTGGAGGACAGTAACGTGAGTACTTTCCAGAGACTGGTCTCAGTAATTTCTCTTGATGTATGTAGCAAACTGTGGTTGTTCTAATGAGTCTGAAGGCTGCAGGTTGGTTAGAGGAATGTACTGCTTAAAGGCGCTGCGACATACCTTAGCAGCCAGGCGGAAAAGCCACATGAAAGTGCACAGCGAGAACACCTACAGACTCTAAACCAAGGATTATTTGTTCATTTTATATTGTAAAAGTTCAACAGGATTAAAGGGTCCTGTTGGAAAGAAGGAAAGAAGACATAAAGGAACTCAGTATTCTAAGAAAATAAAAAGAAATGCAAGTAATTTTTGTGAACTGGGTCTTAGTGCTGCTACTTCAGTTACACTGAAGGTAGATGGATTTCTTTCATCAGAAATACTTCCACTGTTACAATTGTGTATTTCTCTGGTAAACTGCTGCAGCAGCTGATCATGAGTCAAAGGCAAAACAAAATTTAATCTAGGAATATGACATAAAAGCATAATCCCAAGAATCAAAATATCATAAAGATATAACTTCCTTCATAATTGGTGCAGCACTACTGCAACTTTACTCCCTAAAGTTGTAAGTGACCAAGCAGGATCAGACACTGGAGCTTGAAATGAATCATTGCTTTTTTCATTTCTCCCATTATTTCCAATGCCTTATGCACGTGGCCTGTCTCTTAAGAACACCCTACTCTTGACAAATGTTGAGAAGTACTGGGGTCAAGGGAAGTCCCAGCCATGTGACAGCTCATACATAGGGCATAGCAAGGTCTTGCAGAAGAGAAAACAAATATTGGACAGTGTCCCAGAAAGGGCTGCAGCAGGGTTGAAACTTTGGGTGAGGAGGGATCTGGTGTGTGCCTAAGGGCAAAACCCTGCCTTGGTTGGAGTGCCACAACAGCAACTGATGTAACTTTGCTGTTTCTCTATATTGAGTCTAGTTCTTGCTCCAGAGATCCTACAGCTGCAAAATAGTCACTGCAAGTCCCAGTGCAGGAATGAGCATTATGTGACATCTTGGTGGAGCTCTAATGACCTCCTAAATGTGGAGGTTTAATCTCCATTGCCTTTTTCCCCAGGACAGGATGTGAAAGGTCAAGAAAATTTCCAGTAACTTCCAAGTATTCCAGTCTCCTTCTGGAAACTCCACCAGTGGGGGCTGATCTGGCCTTAAATGTGCATGTCTACAAGTGCCGATCATGTCTACATGAAAAACTGCTAAGAAATATTTTACAAGTTCACATATTGCTTAGCAGTTTCTCAAGTGATGCTTTCTACCCAAATCCAGCTGAGACCTACTGACAAATGAGATGTTTTCTCTCTGATGATATCTACACATGGCAGAGCTGCAGCTGAGGCATATCTGGTTGCCAGGGCCTTGCTAGGGCTTAAATGAGCAAGGCCAGGCAGGAGAAGCCTTGATACATGGCCTTTTATTTAGTTGTGCTAACATTCTATAGGTTTTTGTTTCCTTAAAAGTAAGCAGCTAGTACCTATTAGCTGGATGTGTCTGCTGAGCTGGGTGACAAACACAAGCAGCAGTAAGAGGACAGAGTGATGCTAAGAGCCGTTTAATGATAAATGCCATGGAGCTACAAATGTACTAGGTCTAAAAGGTTATCCCATGCCAAATACCTTGGAGCCAGCAGGAAATCTGAGCCTTGAAATATGACAACTAGAGGTGTCTTCTTTTTCAGATTGACAACTGTTGTGCGAGTCGCTAGATAAAAAGTTATTTTCCTTTCCTTTTTTTCAGCTTAACCAAACCGGTTAGTGAAGGGTGGTGATGAAAGTGCTGGCAAAGTGCTTTGGCAGCCAGGAGCTTCAGGGTTAGATATTAAACCACACTGGGTGGAACCCATCAGCATACGCTTCTGTGGAACTGGGGTAGCAGGGTAAAGCATTGTTAAATAATTAATCATCTATTGGATTTCTAAGTGATAAATGGGCTGTAAGCTGGGCTTTAATTTGGTCTGGGTGCAATGTACAGTACTGACAGCTTGCCCGCCTCCTCCCTCCTCTGTGACCTTTGCCAAAGCCAAGTCTGTGCTCTGTAAGAGAATAACATCCTGGTGTTATCAGGTGGAAGAAACCTCAGTGTGGGAAAGTCTAGAGTTTGCCTGGATTAGGCAACCCTATCCTCTGCTTCTGATTCAATCAGGACTGTCTGACAAGCTGAGTGAGATAGCAAAGAGAAAAGAGATGCACAGCACAGCAGAAGTAAGTGGACCTTATTAGGATCCAGTAACTCCCTGGATAGGGTGCAATCTCATTACATTTTGTATGGAGGGAAGTGTATTTGTGGTCCTGAGGATGCAGAACTGGGCTCACTCCTGTTGTGCATAGTGTGCTGGGGGCTTCAGGAAACAGTTCCGTGAGCAGAGTGGTTGTGATCAAGGCAAATGATCGTTAACACAAGGTTACGGTGTTGCTTTCTTGCTGGCCAGTTAGTGGCAGAAGTGTTCCATGTTTATCCAGTCGTGTCAGTGCATTTTTTTTCAGTTTACTTTGCTTCTTTGAATTCAGCTCTAAATTTAAGATCTCTCCTACAGGTAAAGCTTGTTAGCATCGATGCAGCAGAAATAGCAGACGGAAACTCCTCTCTGGTACTTGGGCTAATATGGAATATAATCTTGTTTTTTCAGGTAATGAAACTTGAATGCCTTAATCATAAGTGAACAGTCTTCATGGTATCAATCTATTCCAGCTGAATAGTGGTTTTTAAAATTGATTTTTAATCCTAATGAACACAATCAAGTATGCAAAACTTCATCCTTTCCCTCCTAATAGACACTGATTTTATACCAGCAGCTGCTTTCATTTTACTTCACTGGACCAATTTTGGTGTAAATAGGAGACAATTTAAGCCCTCGTTTGACTTGGACCAGAATTAGAGCCTCAGATTACTATTTTCCTTTCTCTCCTGTGCCTTCCAGATTCCCTGGACCTGAACCAATGTTTTGGGTTTGGTTCCAGGTCACAGTTTATTTTCAATAACCTTTTCTGGATTTGGTTCAGTGTAGTGTGAAATTCCATGCAGATTCACTGATCTCCAGAGACTTACTCAAAATGGCAAAACTTCACAACTGCTGTAGACAGCCAAATGAAAGACCTTGAAAGACTGGGAACTGATAAAACTTATTTAATTCTGAAAATTTATTTAGCTCTAAACTTAGATTAAAACTGCTCCATAATCTACACATATTTTGAAAATGACTTTGTAGACAATACTAAATACCAATGCAGAGAGAGACATAGAAGGATGTCCTTCAACTCCTATAAGAAGCTTTCATTCTGTTGGGCTCACTTAAGAGATGGCCGTATGTTTAAAAATAATCTTGAAGTTGCACTGGGGTTTCTGTCTCTGGCTGAGCTCCTCAACCGGAACAATGATGCATAGCACCTTTCTGGCCAGGTGGACTTGCAGACAGAGATGGTGTGACTAGACTCTTGCCCTGGCAGCAGAGGGCAAGGGGGTACCCCAGAGAAGCAGAGTGGATAATTGGAGCTAAGATATCCATGCCAACCAAAGACAAGAATGCTGCTGCAGGTCACCATTTCTTGACTTAAAATACTTAACTCAAGCAAGTCTGCAGAGAACAATTTCATTTAGACTAACTTATCTTTCAAGGACATGTTTTATTGCTTTTTGTTTACTATAAATTTACTCAATTCAGCTTGAACCCTTTCTGTTTCTGGGGTTGCCAGCTGAACTGTTGCGGGCTGTCATGCCTGTGCAGTACAGGTCAAAGTTACAATGGACAAGACTATAGTAACCTCTTAAAATTAACATACGGCACTGTTGTCTTTAAAGCTTGCATGAATACAAGCACAGAGTTCTGCACGTAGCTGGCGCTGAACCAGAGCACAGCATGGTTTGTGTTTTAATACAGATTAAGGAGCTGACGGGCAACCTCAACAGGAACTCCTCCTCCTCCAGCCTGTCCTCGGGGCCCAGTGGTCCAGAGTCAGACACATCCTACCCCAGCACTCCTAGTGTGGAGAGAAACATGTCCATCACAGTGAAGGATCAGCGGAAAGCCATCAGAGCCCTCTTAATCTGGGTGCAGAGGAAGACCAGAAAGTAAGCTAACAAACCCTGGTATAAAACCGTGCTTTGCCACCTGTCGTTTTGCAGCCGAATCTCTGTCTCTCAAGCCCACGTGTGTGTGCTACTGTGTGCTGTGGCTCCTGCTTTTGGAATTAGCCAGTGCATGTTCTCTGCGTGGGGGTGTATCACTGTGGCTGTGTCTCTACAGCCTGACCTTGAAGCTGTGTGTGCTGCTGGTTTCATGATCTGAGTGTTAAATGTTAACCTGCACCGATCTGATTGGTGCTTTTTTGAAACAAGATCATTCCCTCCTTCCTCTCCCCCTGCCTTCTGGCATGCAGGCAGTCTATTTGTTATTTCTTGCTAAAGAAAGGGTAGGCATAAACAAGGGGTGAAAAAATAAATATATTGAAAAGCTTTGGCAACAGCTTTTTAAATCAAGTGACAGCCCTGAGGGAGCTTCTGTGTGTGCTGCAGAGTGCCTGGAAGGATAGACTCTCGTTAGAGACCTTCTTTTCTCAGAACTAAAGAGCAGAAGGGGTGAATCTCATGAATGTGTAACATTTGGGTCCATTTCTGTTGTTCAACACGTCTCTCTCTTCCTTAATAAAGCTTCAACCTGCCATAGTTACTGTTTGGTTAAAAAACTGTGGTGTAAGATGCACAAGCAGATGCTCAGAGTGTATTTCGCACATATTATTGTTATCTGAAATGTTGACTGCCAGAGAGTTTTAAAGGGGGCAGGGGTCAGACTTACTTATACCAGTTGGACAGCTGAATATCCCAAGAAGACTAGTTTTATTCCTAAAATATCATTAATAGGAAGGTGATACCAGGAAACAGAGGACCAGAGAAGTAAAGGTCTTCCTAAATAGCCTTTCCAGACAAAGGAAATAATCTAATAGGAGAAAAAATGTCTTGCAACTAAGCTAATATAAAAAACCATAGTAGTATTGTTATAATCCCTGTATCTAATGACTTGTGCAGAATTTTCTGTTCTGGAGCTGTATTTGATTGCAAGTTCGATGGTTGTTTTTTTCCTCAAAAACTTTGCGCATGTAACGTGCCTGTGGTTTATACATGCACGGACGCCATTTTCACTTGGCAGAGCACAATTTTCTGCTATAGAAGACCAAGTACACAGGAATGTGAGTCATTTATGCTTGTGTTTTTAAATACTTAAGTGCTGGCAGTCTTCCTAAGCTATGGCATTAAAATGCTGGAGAGCAGCAGAAACAGGAATTGCAGAGACATTTGGTTTTGTGAATGCTAAATGTTATTGCTGAGTTCTTGAGGGCTTTGTTTTTGCTAACTACTTCCTACAAGGAGGTTGATGTCAGCTGTTAGCCACACCAATCCAGTCTGTGAAACCTCGTAACCTCGTGGTTTTTTGTCGTATTTTGTGCATTTCAAAATCCAAAACAGATCTCAAGTATGATTAGTATAACCTTACTTTTAACTTTCAGGAGCCTCTGAAAGTAATGCTGCCTTTGTTTTGGATTTCATAACACAACCACCATGTAAACTGTTAGTAATTCTGTGCAGGTATGGTGTTGCTGTTCAGGACTTTGCCAGCAGCTGGAGGAGTGGCCTTGCTTTCTTAGCTGTCATAAAAGCAATTGACTCTACGCTTGTAGACATGAAGCAAGCACTGGAGAAATCAGCTCGAGAAAACCTGGAGGATGCTTTCAGCATAGCACAAAATAAGCTGGGTGTTCCTCGGCTCCTAGAACCAGAAGGTAAAACCTATGTCAGCCTAGTTGGGTAACAGTCACACTATAATGAATTAATGAGTATTGCATAGTGATACCTGCCAACAGCCTCCCAGTGATTAGGTGGCCGATCAGATCAGTGTGTTGGTGTGGCTGGTAAGAAA
The DNA here is from genome assembly GCA_013400115.1 of Rhinopomastus cyanomelas. NCBI lineage: Eukaryota > Metazoa > Chordata > Aves > Bucerotiformes > Rhinopomastidae > Rhinopomastus > Rhinopomastus cyanomelas. Next base: position 73,627 of record VXBP01006030.1, on the reverse strand, counting down.
AATAAAAGTGAATTGGTCCCTGGCTTGTACTTCTATCACAGAATCACAGCAATAAAGAATGGTAGGGGTTGAAAGGGACCTCTGAACGTCTAGTCCAACCCCCATTCTATAGCAAGATCACCTAGAGAAGATCAGAGAGGAACACGTCCAGGCAGGTTTTGAATGTTTCCATAGAAGGAAACTCCATGACCTCTGTGGGCAGCCTGTCCCAGTGCTCTGTTACTCCCAGAGTAAAAAAAAAAATTACTTCTTATAGTTAGACTGAACTTCTGTGTACCAGTTTGTGCCTGTTGCCCCTTGTCTGGTCACTGGGCACGACCAAGTTGTGTCAGTTTAGAATGCAAATTTAGGTGCTCTGTGACATCTGCTTTACTAGTTGGCATTAGTGTTGCACTGAGAGGCAACTCAATGCATTAGCACCTTTTCATAGAGCTTGCAGTCTGCAGAGACTAAATTGTCACTCTAGGTGAAGTGTGCGAGTCTACCATACCAGGAAGAAGGGGAGATGCTTACTCAAATGCACTCACATCTCCGTTTTCCCTTTACGATGCATCTACACACATGTATATTTATAGAGGCAAACATATATATGTGTGTGTACACAGATAGGTATACAAAGGGAGCTGCTTCTGGCAGTGGGTTTTACTGAACTTTGCTAGACAGGCATTAGGTGTTGATTTTATGATTGAAAGCACTGGTTGGTTATTTGTGCTTTCATGGGTCATCTGTTAGAAGACTGGGCCATCCTACTGAAAATAAACCTTTGTGCAATCACTCAGAAGATCACTGTCTAGTGACAACAACTTAAAGGACAGTATGAAGGTGGATGAAAACTGACCCAGGTCAAGGTTTAGTATGTGTTTGGAAATGTGAAATACATTAATGTGCACAAGATGTTGAGAACTCTTCTGAGTACCATCAACAGCAAAAAGTATTTCATATTTTCTCAGAAAAATAAAAGCATTTGTAGCTCTTGTTTTCTGTCATCATAAAGGCAGTATAAAAGTCTGCCGATCTGTGCCTCTGCAAGACTGTGTTACAGCCACGTGTGCTCAAGGCCCTTGCGTCTATCTCCACAGATATCATGGTGGAATCACCCGATGAACAGTCAATTGTGACATATGTGGCACAATTTCTGGAACACTTCCCAGAGCTGGAAGGGGTACGTGTTTGCCTCTATGTCATGTCATTTTGTAATTTGGTTAGTCATATTTAATAAAGACAGTTATTGCTGGATTTATGTGCTGCGTTTCTTTCTGAGCTGTTTAAAATAAATGATAAACTCAGATTTTTTTTTTGTTAAATCCAGTCACATGGACTTCAGCGGCAATTGCTAAAATGCTTTAGGTAGAATTGTGATTTTATCAGACACAAGATATCAGAGGCTGCATCTTGCCAGTGCAGCAGTCAGAAGCACTCATTGTAAGCATGAAATAAACTGCAGTTTCAAGGACCAGGACTTCATATAAAATAAAGAATTGAGGAGCAAGTAGGGACTGGCAAAGGTCTTTTGCAGAAAATGAGTATAAACTTGCAGGGGAATTACAGTACAAGAAGCAGAAAACTCAAGATAAAATGGGACCTTTGATTGTTCCTTCTCCAGGAATTAGAAAAGAGATCTCAATACTTTGACAGGCTGTCTGTGTGTCCAGATGAACCTGGTTTAACATTAACTTTTTTTTTTTAATTTGGTATTTTTGGTTTGAAAGGGTCCCTGAGGGACTCAGTGTTACTTGAGTGTCTGGGTCAGTTGGAGGTTCCAGTTGATATTTATTTTGTAGCTGATAAAATTGGTAGGTATTAAAAGTCACTGCAATCGAAATTATTATCACAATGTAATTGTTAGATCAGATGAGCAATAAGGTTTGTATGCTTTAAGACTTGCAGGTGTTTGAAAGGACAAAGAGCCTACTTTTTTTTTTGAAATCCAGTCTGTTGGAACAGAGCAATTCAGTATATTAATATATTCCACAATGGATTTCATGGACTTGTTAGATTTATTTTATTCCCAGGGTTTGGGATTGTGTCACTTTGCCAAGTCAGTTGTCTCCACAGGTGCAGAGGGAAGGATGAATGTATTAACAACTGAGGAGTAGGCCAGTTTGCATTGTAAACTTCCTGTACAATTGGCTTCTTGATATTGAGCTTTGTTCAAGTCACTTGACTTGCCAAGTTGGCTTCCCTGCTTTCAAAATAAGTGAGTCGTTAATTGGCCGTTCACCAGGTAACGGGCTGATGGGCTAGGTAGTTGTGCTTTCTGTAGTCTTTGTGAAAATCTTTGTGCAAAGTCAAATGGTTTCTAAAATATTATTTGTCTTTTAATGGTGTATCATCACTTATAGGAAGACTTTACAGATCCTGAAAAGGAGCTTCCAATTGAATCCACATATGTCCACATCAAAGACACACCTTCAGAAAAAGAAGGCAAGATCTTGATTTTAAGTGAAAGCGAAGAAAACACGTATACTGTGAATCACGAAAGGAGTCACCCTGCTCCTCCAAAGGTTCATATTCATGACACTCCTGAGAGAATCCCATTTGAAACCCTATCTGAAAAATGTAATGGGAAATTGAGTCAAGTGTTAGAGGATTCACAGGAGATGTCTGAAGAGGAGCCTCAGAGGCCAACCTCACTGAAAATTACAGGATCTGTCAGTTTTGAATCCAGTTCCTCTTGGGAGGTTCTGAGTGATAAGTTCATGTCAGGTGAAGGGGGAATATCTGATGTCCCACTGAAACACAACAATGACCTTTCTCCAGCTGTTCTGACAGATCAGAAAAATTCTGTTGATTCCTTTGAAGATTACTCTGAAGAATTAACTAAAGAAATCTCTACTGAATATGACAATGAAACAAAGAGCCTTTCAGCCAATACTTCTTCTTTGAGTCCATTATCCTGGACTTCAGGTATACTTACAGATGAATCTGTCAATAAAGTAGAAGAGAACAAACCCAAGACTTCAATTCTCTTACCGGAAGATACCTCAAAACAAGAAGACACTCATAAGTATGTTCTTAATCTTCTAAATGAGGAAATGGTGAAACTTTCACCAAATGAACATACAAAGCAATCGCCTGGCCTTGAGACAACAGAAATTAATCATTGTTCACTGAATGGTTCTAATCTCCAAAGCCAAGAATTATCTACACAGCATGAAATATCTGATGACTCTCTCTCAGATGTATCTAAAAATCCAGAGGACTTAGACAGCTGTGATGAAGCTGATTCTTCATCTGAAGTGCTGCCCAGTTCTTCCAAAGTATCTGTAATACCGCACGATCTCTTTTATTACCCACATTATAATGTCCCGATATCAGCAGTTTTGAATGCTTACCTTGAGCCTCGTATTGAAGGTTATGATACTGGAAATGACAAACCTTCTTCTGAAACAGTAACTGATGTTTTACATGAGGACTTAGCAGAACAGAACTACAAGGAAGATACTCCAGAGCCAGACTTAGGGAATAAGCTAGGTGCTCCTCCATCAGAAATGGACACTGAGACTGGGGAGGAGGAAAACAAAGATATTAACAGTAATGAGAATTCTTCTGATGAGAAAGAAGTGCTATTACTAGTAGAAGAAGAGTTAGAAATTGAAAAACATGACAAAATGGCCACTGACAGTCAAGATTACACTGTTTCACGAGATCCTGAGGTATTTTATTTATTTATTATGAGTAAGGTTTTTTTTTCATATATGGGGATTAGCATCCAACCTGGGTGGTTTTCATTTGGTTTTGTTTTGCAATACTTGGGAGAAATATGTAAAAGGTTTCTTGTCTGCTAATGCTGTTTGCCACAGCCCTCTACTGGAATGAATGGAACTGCAGATTCCTAAGAGTATCTGACAATACAAGAGAATAAGCCGCTATATTAATAGTGATGCAAAAATATGAGTCTTGATTACATTTTAACGTAGTTTGAGGCTCCTGTATAACCTTTGGTATACAAGATGATCAGAGAGGGTATTTTTAATAATTCGTAATGAGATGGACAGTAGTATTGCTGACACAGAGAGGATAAAGACAAAGGAAATTTGTGTCTGAATCCAGGTAAGTTTGCCTACAAAACCCAGTTTGAGTAGGTAGGTTATGTGGCTAAAATTAAAGCTTGTATACACGGGAAGAGAAGAAAGGGGGCATTACTCTGTGTATTGATTTAGGCAATTTGCTACTGCAGCTCTTCTGGCAGATAGTGATTCCCAATTGTCTCACCTGCTTTCAAGCACAGTAATTGCAGACAGTGTTTTTCAGGAATGAGTATCTATTCAATTACTCTACACATGGCTTAGACAAGTTGTTTGGACCTGTTTTGGTCCTCATACTTTATAACGAAATCAAGTTGCTCTAAGCTTCAAAGGCTAATTTGAGATGGAATAAAACAAGTCTTGGTGGATTACTTCAGAGAGACGTGTGATATTGTGACTTCTTATAAGAAAAGGACTGACAACTAATTGTATGGATATTGAACTGATGATGCTTTCTAGCTAAATGTATCCAAAATGATTTCAAGAAATGAACTAGTTTTTCGTCTCTTGTGTGAGACTTTCAATATCATACTACATGTAAGTTAGTATCTGAGGAGGCTGCACCACTAACATATTTGGAAGGGTGAGAAATCAGTCTTGGTGTCTTCATGCAAAGTGTTTCTTGATTTCAGCAGGCCACAGCAGAACATCTAGATGATTTAACAATAGCCATGAAGAGACCAGAAGAAGGTAGTAATAGTGAGGAAGAAGGGGAAAATGTGATCAAGGCAGAAGACTTGCAGATCTCAGAAGCTGCCACCACTACACTGTCACAAGATAAACTTGAAGAAATTGCTGGTTGTCAGGAATTTAGCAGGTATTTCACATTAACTGTACCTTAAATACCCCTAACTGGTATGAATTATGAATGCCTGGTCTTTTGAGGTGTGCCCTGTCCACTGGATGTTTCTTGTAGACTTTTTTTAGGCTTGTGGAATGATTCAGTGCCAATGGGACTTAATTTCACTTTTATATATAAACTTTACTAACCAAAAGCCAGCTGGAACCTCAGTGCAGTTTGAACATGGCACTGTTATATCTGTTTTTCCAACAATATCACAGACTCACAGAATGGTAGGGTTTGGGTGGGACCTGGAAGGATGATCTAGTCCAACCCCACCAACAAAAGCTGGATCACCTAGGGCAGGTCACACAGGAATGCATCCAGGCATGTTTTGAAAATCTGCAAAGAAGGAGACTCCACAACCTCCTGGGGCAGCCTGTTCCAGTGCTCTGTCACCCTCATAGTTAAGAAGTTTTTCCTCATGTTGAGGTGGAGCCTTCTGTGCTCCACCTTGTACTTGTTGCCCCATGTCCCGTCACTTGGCACCACTGAAAAAAGACTGTCCCCTTCTTCTGGACACCCACCCCTGAGATATTCCTAGATAATATCAGATTTTCCAAAAGTTATTTTTTATAATGTTATTAATAAATTCATTCTAATTCTATTCCAATACATGCAGCAATGCATATTTGTGGTTCTACAAAGCTTAAAGCTAGCATATGCAATAGGAGAGGATCTCTTTGAAGTCAAAGCAAAACTTAGGTTTAGGAAGTTACAGACTTTGCTTTTACATACATTTCAGAACCAGTGACAGTGATTCAAACACTTATCTGCGAAAAAGATCTCCTAATACTTCTGAAGAGGTAAGTATGTGAAAATATATCTATTCCAGTTTCTCTGTTTCATAGAATCATAGAATCGTTTATGTTGGAAAAGTTCTTGAAGGCTTGTCAAGTCCAACCAGCAACCCAACTGCATCAAGCCTGCCACGATACCATATCCCTAAGCTCCAGATCTACAGGACTTTTAAGCACAGTCAGGCATGGCGATTCAAGCCCCTCCCCATCCCTGGGTAGCCTGTTCCAAGGCCTGATGACTCTTTCAGTGACAAAGTTTTTTTAATGTCCAACCTAAACTTCCCCTGGTCCAACTGGAAGCCATTTCCTCTTGTCTTCTCCCTTGTTACTTGTGAGAAGAGACTAACACCCTACAACCTTCTTTCAGGAATTTGTAAAGAGCTATAAGGTCTCCTCTCAGCTAACTTTTCTTCAGACTAAACAACCTAATTTCCCTCAGCTGCTCCTCACAAGATTTGTTCACCAGACCCTTCACTAACCTTGTTGCTCCTCTCTGGACCCATGCCAGCACCTCTTGTATTGAGATGTGCAGAACTGAACCCAGCACTTGAGGTTGCAACTACAGGGGGATGATCACCTCCCTACTCCTGCTGGCTGCACTATTTCTGATACAAACCTGGATGCCATTGGCCTTGTTGGCCACCTGAGCACAAGCAGTGTGCTTGTATTTAGCCAATTGTCAATCAGTACTCCCAAGACCTTTGCTTCTCTTAAACTGCAAAAGTTCACATTCTGTAAAAGGGTCTCTGTGACAGTACAAAACCCCTGTGACTTCTAAAAAACCAGGCTTAAATGAAAAAGCTGCCCTGAACTCTTCTAAATATACAGGACTGAACGGTACTGAACCTCGACCAAGCCCACAGTTGGCATACCTAATACTGCAACTAAATCTTCAAAAACTGTGAGGCTTGCTGTGTTGTAACTGTACAGCTGCAACGTTTCACTTCTCTGAAGCTGCCTTTATTTGCTGATCCAGTTTCTTTTAGCTTGCGCATTCTCTGTGTGTGTGTTGGTATCCTGGTCACAGCCCTGCCGAAATGCTGAGTGTCTCTGGAAGTGCCCTTCTTACGAAGTGTTGAACCTTTCTTTTAGGCTAGCCCTGAAAGAATTTTAAGTGTAGTGTGAAACCGCATCCCTAATGGCAGATTTACGGCAACTGAGCTCTGTATTTCTGCTTTTTAACTCAGAAGGAAGGGGCCGCATCAACAATCTGAGCATACTGAGCAAGGACAGCAGTATGGCTCTTTTCAGCACTAAACATAATTCTGTCTCGGAATTTTAAGAAATGCTGCCACCAGTGTTCAGTGAAATGGAGGTTTCGCACAGATGCTTCAGTTATGTAATGCTGTCAGAGCTACTAGAGATACTGGAAATATGTTTGAATGAGATGAGCTTTATTCAGTGGAATGAACGCAGTTAAAGCAAAAAAACTTCTTTTGCAACTCTTTTCCTTTTCTACCAGACTGCAGTGGTGGATGTGCTGATAGGGAATAAATTTGTAAGCACACTTTAATTTTATTTGAGCAAATATTGGATCTACTCTGCATAAAGTACACACAGTTACCACCTGTGCAAGATGCTGAATGCTGTTTTTCTTATGCAATCTATTTCTCATTTGTTTAAGGAAACCTATGGTGTAAATGTGCAGAAGATGACATATACGGGTGAAAATCCATTAATTATCAGGTGAGTTGTTCTTATTCTGACAAAGCTTTTTGCAAGCAATCTCTAACTCCTAGGTACTTCTAACAGTGATACAGAGGGAAATGAAAATTAGCTGTAACAGTAGAGACTGACTGAATGTCTTGTGTTAACAGCTTGGAATCTGTATCTCCCATAGATGTAACACAGAACTTCTTTATTGCTGAACTGCTTTTTATTGACTTGAAAGACACACAGATACACACAGATCATTAGGGGTTGGAAGGGAATCCCAGGGGTCATTGAATACAACCCCCCTGCTTAAGCAGGATCATAAAACCTCACAGGTTACATAGAAATACAACCAGATGGTATTAAAAGTCTCCAAAGCAGTAGACTCCACAACCTCCCTGGGCAGCCTGTTTCAGTGCTCAGTAACCCTTACAGTAAATAATTTTTTCCTTATATTGAAATGGAACTTCCTGTGTTCTATCTTGCACCGATTACCCCTTGTCCTATCACAGGGCACAAGTGAAAAGAGATTGCTTCTTTCTTCTGGACAGTCTTTGTGTATTTATAAACAGTGATTAAGTCCCCTTGTAACTGTCTCCTCTCCAGACTAAAAAGTCCCAGATCTCTCAATCTCTCCTCATAAGGCAAGGGCTCCAGTCCCCTAATCATCCTTGTGGCCCTTCATCAAACTTTTTCAATCAGGTCTCTGTCTCTCTTGAACTGGGGACCCCAGGAACCCAGAACTGGACAAGATATTCCAGATGTGGCCTCACTAGGGCACAGTAGAGATGGAGGAGAACCTCCCTTGATCTGCTGGACACACTCTTCTTGATACATCTATTTGCCTTCTTGGCCACAAGAGTACATTGCTGTTCTATGGAAAACTTGTTGTCCACAAGAAGTCTAAGATCCCTCTCTATGAAGGTGCTCTCCAGCATTGATGCACTATATTACTGCTTCCCAGGTGAAGGACTCTGCACTTAATTCTTATTAAACCTCATTAAATTCCTCGTTGCCCAACCCTCCAGTCTGTCTAAGTCTTCCTGGGTGGCTGCACATTCATCAGTGTATCGGCCAGACTACTCAGCTTAGTGTCATCAGCAAACTTGCTGTGGAGACACTCTATCCTATCATTAAGGTCATTAATAAAGATATTAAACAAAACCAGACCCAGATGCCTGAGGGAAACCACTGGTTACAGGTCTCCCCCTAGACTCCACACCGTTAATCACCACTCTTTGGGGTCTGTTATATAGCCAGTTTTTAATCTAAGTCACAGTCTGTTCTTCCATCCCACACTTCCTAAGCTTACTCATGAGGATGTTACGGGGGATTCAGGTGTGATTTCAGATCGTGAGCACTTTGCTCAAATGGTGATATTTCAGACCAACCAAAGAGCAGGAAGGCTTCAATTACGAAAGCTCTCAGCAGTGATGGCACTATTGAGGTTTGGAAGACTGTTTAGTGTGGTCAGTACTAGGGAAGGTGATACTGCAATGAAGTTCTGGCTTCTCATAGAGCACCCATGAGTTTCAATAATTTGTGTGTGACAAGACAAGGGGTCATAGTCTTAAGCTCCAGCGGGGAAGGTTTAGACTTGACATTAGGAAAAGATTTTTCACTGAAAGAGTGATCTGGTTTTGGAATGGGCTGCCCACAGAGGTGCTTGAGTCACCATCCCTGGAGGTATTCAAGGTTAGGCTGGATGAGGTGCTGAGTGGCAAGATCTAGATGTTAGATGTTAGGATTACTGGGTTTTTTTGGATTTAGGTTGGACTGGATGATCTTTAAGGTCTTTTCCAACCTTATCATTACTGTGATACTGTGAAACCATTCCCTCTTGTCCTGTCACTAGATGACCTAGTAAAAAGTCTGTAGCCTCCTTCAGGTAGGTATAGGGAAGGCTGGTATAAGGCCCTCTCAGAGCCTTATAGTTCCCCAGGCTGAACAGCCCCAAGCCCCTCAGCCTGTCTTCTAGGACAAGGGTTTGTTAAGTGCTTTTGCAAAGATGTGCCTTACCCCAGCCCAGACCGACAGCAGCCAGCAAAAGAACAGTAGCTACTGTAGTTACCTTTACAGTAAATATTAACTGTAAGGGGTTTTTCATCTTTTTCCTGCCTCTTACCAAATTCTTTCCCATTTTCAGGGAGAAAAAGGACTCAGAAGGAAGTGAGACTCCAGCACCAACTCATGAGATTACAATTGCGGAACAGCCAGAGTTATTCTACTTCATCATTTTCTTCTGGGTGCTGGTCTACTGCCTTTTACTCCTCCCACAGCTTCTTAGCAACAAAGTTTGATCGCTGTGAGTTGCAGAAAAATAGAGGATGGTGGCTGGATTGCTTGTATCTTCATATGATTATGTTCTTCAGGTGAAGCACAAACAATGTAGGACCCGTGTTTGTGTTTTTTATCAGGTTGTCCTCAATTCCTTTACTGCTGGGCTGTGACAGTGTCTAAGCACATTTTATATGATGATAATTGTGTAAATATATATAAAAATTATCCGATTTAGTAGATGCAATTTTGTACATTTGTGCCTTGCTTTATAAGATGCTAAATAAAACCAGATAATTACCAGTAGAAATATGAACAATTCAGAGCTCTAGTCTTCAAAAATGATTCTTCTGGCTTCATTCACTTACGTCAGGCCTGAAAGCTGTGGAAGAGGAATGGTGTTGACTTGCCCATGAATCTGACTCACCTTCAAGGCCAAGGCTAGAAATGCGCTTTCACATTTTCTGTGGAATTCTTTGAGAGAGCTGGAGGGAGGGCAGAGCTGCAGGCAGCGGAACACACTTAGCCCAGGAACTGATTATAATTCTAATGGCAGTTGAGTGCAGAATCACTCAACTGCATCAGGGTGAGGGGTTTTTTCGGAAGAGCAGTTTGTGTTTTTAGGATATATATTTGTATTGTACCTTTCATTATGCTTCCACATGAAAATTTTTAAGTTTGACTGCAACATGCTTCACAAAGTGAGGGATTTCATAATTTACATTGAGTAAATTACATTACAACACATAGCTGTAAGTTTTACATCTTTTGCTGTTTTAGCTTGAGGTCTAGGTGATCCCGGAGGTCCTTTCCCACCATAATGATTCTGTGATCTTTGCCCTGGCTTAGTTTTCAGCTGAACTAATAGTACCTGTGAACAGGACATGTCAGAATATACAGCAGTTTATTTGCAGGTATTTAAAACCTGTTTGTACTCAAGTGATTTCCAGGGCTAATCATAACCACCCATCAAACTTCATTCTTCTTGATAACTGTTTCGTTTCCCCAGGTTTTTCTTCTGAGCTGCAGTGAGAATTCAATAGCAGCAGCAGGACATCTGAAACATTGGAGATAAAATCCTGAACCCCTTTCAGTGAACAGAAAGCTGAAATCTTTTCCTGTTCTGTCCTGTCACAGTTGACAAGAGTTGGATTCATCCCATGAACATAAAAATAAGATCCTTTGTGCTTGGTGAGGAACAGATCCAAACTTCCTGACCTAATGGTGTAAATCAACTTAAGGAAAAAAAATGTCTTTAGTCTTGCTGATGAAAAATTTTATATCTTGAGTAATTTCATTTTGCAATGCACGAATTCATTTCTGCTTGCTGATGAAGACAGTGATGCTTTCTTCTGAAAGAAAACCTGCAGGAGTTTTGCAGATGCTTTTCTGAAGTAGGCTAAAATAATAAAATTGAAGGGCTACTGCTTTTTTTAAAAAAGAATAAAATGTAATATGAGAAACTTTGTATCCTTATCCTGAAAACCAGTGAATACTAGGCTGGAGGATGGCAGCTATTTAATAGCAACAAGTAGCAGAGTGCTGGCAGCTCTTTCATTATGTGCCGTTATTCATAGGCTCCTTTGGTTCATGAGAGCATTTTCTGAACCTTTGTATCTTACTCTCTGCTTCTTCCACGTATTTGAGTCTTCAGCAGAGATTATCTGGAGTTGGATTACAGTCTGTTCACAGAACTTTACAGCCAAAATTCAGTCAAGTAAGCTCCTCTTTTTCTTCATTCCTCTCTCCTAAAAAATGAACTAGAATGAGGTCTTTGGATATCTCATTTAAACAACTGGCATCCATAAAGAATGGAAAAATGAATAGGAATGTTCTGATGCTACAGATGTCATTACACAGCATTTTCTTTCGAGAGAGAAGACCCAGGGTTTTCTTCCTTATCTCCCACTGATTTACAGTGACTGAAACAGTGAAATAAGCAGTGTAAATGTCAAACAGCATCCAGCAGTTGTCTTGATCATAAACTCATGTATGCTTTCCAGCCTGTTCCATTAAGAGATGGAGATTGTTTCTTACAAGCAAAATAGATGAGAAAAAAAAACAAAACCAATCTATGATACTGCGTATTGTTTCTGTATTTGGGTTAGTTTAGTCGTGTTTTTGCTGTAACAGGAACAGTGTACCTTACTCTGCTGTTCCATGGGTAAGAAGATCCAGGGCAGAACGAGTTAAGAGTCATTGTACTGACATGATCAGCACATGAAAAGAGACTGAAACTGAACTTTTCAAGAGTTCTGCCATTACTTGGAACTGCAAAAAAATGGCATCTGCATAAGCAGCAGCTTCCTGCACTTAAACTGACTTGTAAATCCACTCCTCTTCTTCTACAGATCCAATCCTTCAGTGCCAGTGCCCTATTCTGCAAACATTGCTTGTTGGGCTTTGTGTCGTATTTTGAGTTTACAATCTCAGACTCTGATTGTGAAGTATTCACTATGGCAAAGCCTGGTTTAATTTGCTAGCTAGAGGACTGGCTTGAGGTAGCAGAGGTCTTAAAAGCTCTATCATCTACCCTTTTCCAGCAGACACCTGCACTGTCTGAATAAGGAAGTTTTTCCTGAATTTTTGCCTGGGTTTTTCAAAAATTCTGAGTTTCAACTCAGTGCATTTGGTATTTTGGTTTATCAGTGGAGTTCAGCTACACAGGGGTACCAATCTGTTAAAACTATTTCCAAAACCTCGTTGGTGAGCAGATGTGTTGGTAGCAGAGTATTGTGACGTGTAAGTGTCAGGAAGTGCTAGAAGATCACTGGATAAAGGATATTTGGTGCCCACAGAGGCACCATTAAAGACTGAGAGATGACTATAACAGAGTGGTTCAATGTTATTGCAGTCACATAACTTAATTGCAAAGTGCTTCACTGTGATTTTACAGAAAGTGCGAGGAAAGGTATGCTATTAAAGACAGAACCCCACTAAACATTTATGGGGCAGATGTGTTTGAGTTGAAATGAGTTAAACTGTCACATAACCGACTAAATTAACTGAATATAGCCTTTGCCAAATTTCAAGAAATTATCAGAGCAATGATAGGACAAGCACAGATACAGTAAAAAAAGACAATCACTTTTCAATGCCATGAATATTTTTGATGGATTGAGCTCTAAAACGTATTCTTCTTGAGTTTCTAGATTGTAATGAATGTGTCTACAGAATTTTACGCAAAGCTTGAGAGTTCAGCTGTTTTACAATAATTTTTTTATATAGCGGTGATTATTTTATCTATATATTTAATAGAACCATTTTAAGAGTACCTGTAAAATTCTGTGTATGTGATATGATTATTTATTAATTGTGACTCTGGAGAATGAACATTAAGCTATGCATCAGCTGTGTCATCTATTTGAAAACGGCAAACAGAAGAGTTTTTAATGAACAGGGAACTTGAAAAACATGGGAAATGATTGACTACAATTATGTGATTCTTAAAGCTGCATAGCGGATTGTTATTTTGTGATGTTAAACTTTCAGCTAAAGTTGCAAACTATAATGAGTGATTAAGCTACTTTCTCACATTAAAACTTCCTGAGGCTGAAATTTCTATATGTTGTTATTTGATGTCTAAACAAAGTTAAATCTACTACAACTTCTGGAGACTGTCAGTTTACTCCAACTCACCATGACAGTAACTTCTTTATCCAAACAGGCTATTGGGTTTATGGGGGAACCATGCAATACTCAATGGGATTTTTTTAAGGGTTTTCTGCACCAATCCCCACAGAACCAGAGCTTTAGAAGATTAATTTGGCCAGTGTATGTGGTATCAGACATCTAACAAGATAGTATGTATAAGTGTATTCTCTCTTATGCTAGCTGTAAGTACTTGTAATCCCTTCTTGCCAAGCAAAAATCTGAATGCATCCAGGGATGTATTCATCATTTTTTTCACTTCTCTACTTCTGTGGAAGTCAGCCCATCTGTGTGCTAAGCACACACTACAGGATCTGGCCCCAAGGGGACTTACATCAACGTTAATCATATAGGCCAGAGAGTAGCTGAAGCCTATGCACTGTCCTTAGTGCTAGATCCTCTCAAAACCAACATACATAAACGATGCCATTGACTTCAGTTAGAGCCCTGTTGTAGGCACAGTGTCTGTTTGCCTAAATTCTGCAGTATCAATTCTCTATTTCTTTTAGGGAGTTAACATCCACTTCCATTTTTGATTAAGGGAACAGCAGTGGGGAACAACTGGAAGATGAGGATGAGGTTATAGGCTGGGATGTGGCTGTGAAGGTTCCCAAACCACTACAGCTGACTGACAATAGGCTGCCCGCTGTCCACCATTGCGCTAATAGGTAGTGGATCTGAACAGAGGTAAAACCCCCCAAAGTTTCTGCATTTCCACATCATGCCGTCTTTTTGTCAAGTACATAACATCAAAAGTTTCCCCTCAGCATTCCATTGATAACATGAGTTTACAGCTGCCCCACTTAATGATTGTTCAGATTACAGGTTTGTATCTAACCAAGACTTGCAGTCTGGCGTGTCCCAAGATCATGGATGCAGGATGCAGGAGGACAGGAATTGTACACACATTAAGTGATATGGAAAAGTGAAGTTCTGAATGGGCTGCTTGCTTAGCTATCCATTGCTTCACATAACTCTAGAGTGAAAAACTAACCCTTTTAATTTCAAGTGGCACATCCAGTTCAGGTTTATTTTAACTGAAATTGTGGAACATCAAAGCATTTCTTTCCTCTAAATGTGACATGGGGAAAACTTACTTCCACCTCAGTGGCACTTTTGATGACTCATTTCCAGGCAGCTGCTCCTGCTGATATTGGTAAACAAGAAATGTGTTATTTTCTCACCATGAGAGTAATGTCTAAGTTTACGTTTCTGGGCCCTGGGTGATTCATGTACTTCTTTCTTCATTAAAAGGTTAGAAGGGGCAATAAAAATAATTAATTTTACCTTGGTGGGAAATACTAAAATCTACCATTCCAAGAAAGGTTAGAGTCTGTTCTTCACTGCTGTGCTCAGGTCAGGTAATATTTTATTCTCAAAGTAGTTTCATTGCTTTCACTGGGCCTTCCTGGAATCTTTTTGATTCATGAAACAGATTTGTTCTGTGTCCAAGGACCAATTCACACGGGGCGGGGGGGCTTGATCCATGGCCATTATAACGGCTGTAACAGAAAATCACCATTGCTTAGTTAGAAATGACTGGTCTGATTTAAATCACATAGCTTTCAAATTATATGCTGCTCCTTTTTTTTGAGAGAACAGTAGCTTTTGAAAGCTAAGTAATTCACACAAGTTCAATAAGTCTGTTTTTATTGTAATAAAAAAATTCAACTTCTGCTTTTGTCTTGAACAAAAGATATTTCAGTGGGCATAACACTTTGTGCTATTGTATTCTGCTGTGCAAAAGACTGAAGAAAGTGTTCTAATCCTTCTTGTTCAAGTTTTCCAGCATAAAATGTATTCTGTGAACTACTAGTTTGCTAAAGAGTTTAACAAGGAACTTCCATCCTGAAGAAATGATCTGTAAGTAAGGAATGTAATATTTAAAATCCACGTTTCTCTTTGGCAAGTGGTGAGGAATGGCAGTTATTTAAATGAGAACAAATGCTGGGAGGATCTGAGTAGTATCAAAGATATACTGAAGGAGATGCATTTCTGCGTGCTTTTTTGAATACGTTTCTCTGAATGCTTTAAGTAAGTGTTGAATGTTTGCACTTGCTGCTCAAAAGCTAATTTTTTAAAGAAAGAAATATATTCATCTGTATAGTTGGTACACTAGAAAAGAAATGCTTTCAGGAACTCTTACACTGTAATAAGAATAGTATTTATTAGTGAACAGTTCCACTTTATTTTATAAAATCTCCAATTTTGAAATAAATAAACAGGTTTCCCCTATATAATCTGTTATCTGTGGGTTTGTCCTTTTCCTCCCAAGAAAATATCTTCAAACATCTCATTTCAGGACAGATCACCATTTTGTTATTTTGGAAAAAATTATTTAGTAATAATATTTTTTAATCTATTTATTAATTTCCATACCCGGAAAACATACTTACCTTTATAGAACAGATCTCAGTAAACACAGCAAATTCATGAAATGCACTGTTTCCCCATAAGTTTCCCCACCCCAAAAACTGTCTTTTAATTTTGGAAGAAGAATCTAAACTTTTATTCAAGTCAATGAACAGAATAAATGTTGAAGTTTTATAAAGATGAAAATTTATTAATTTATTAATGCACAGAAATTTGGTTTATAAAGGTAGGTCATAAGGAAGCTTATGAAGCCAGTTTTGATGAATTACATACTGCTGCTTGCAATCCCGTGTTATCTGTCATGTTTCTATGTTCAGATTTGTGGATCAGCATCGTTGGGTGTGGTACTGATTTATAGCTGTTCTCGTTTAGATCTCCCAGTATCTTCAGACACAAAAAAACCTCATGGACAAGTTTACAGTAAAGAAAAGAGAAAACAAGTCTTATTAAAAAGAACAACAAGAACAGACAGAAAGAAGAAAAAAGATCAAACCAAGCAGCCACCACCCAGACAAGTGTTGTGAACCACCCTTGAAAACAAAGCAAACCCCCCCACCCCATTTCACACATCCTCCCCAATAATTGAGAAATAATAGAAGAAAAAAGTAGAGGTGGCCATGCAGAAACCAGGAGGGAGAAACAGAAGAAAGAAAACGTATTATATTAAAGAGATCATAAAGACAAGTGGAGGGGGGAAGCAAGTATGGGGAGAAATCCCAGAGGACTGGATATGAAGAAAGGCAAATAAAAAAAACCTGCAAGGGTGCAAAGAAGGAGTTATATAGGAAAAGTAGAATAAGAGATAAGCTTCTCACTCAGTTCCTAAGCAGGAGCCATGTGCTGCAAGCTAACAGATTGTATTGGTCTTGTGAGTGATACTTCAGTGGAGAATAAAAAGAGCAATTTTTCAAAACATTGGGTTAATTTTTGCAACTGTACTACGGTTAGGAATTTCCCCATGGACTGCAGGGTAGACTGCAAGTTCAAATGCGCAAGGCGGTTCAGCTCAGAACACGGGAGTAAGCTTTTACAAGAGTATGGGATCTAATCTGCAGTTGAATTCAAACACAGTGAGATAGGAATTGTTGGACTTGATTTAACAGCTCTGGGATGGAAGTAATTCTGATAGAAACTGCAAGAAGAAATCTCCTTTATCCTTGGTGCGTAGGGACAATTTTTGTAGCTTAAAGAAGATGCAAATGCAGTCTAGGCAACACCCATATCTGCATCATAGCAGTGATCACTGCATACACACACTTTGGCTGAATGAGAGCCCAGACCTCCTAGGGATAAGGTGTGGACATCAGGCATGTATTCTGGCTGTTAGTGTTCGCTGAAACCTCCCTGCAGTCTTCAGTGTTCATTTCACTGATATGTAAAGATGAACCTTCAAATTGCTGGTCAGGTGTAATCAATGCCTTCTAGTGACTACTCCTTGGTTAGATGGTACCACTGGCAGTTATCTTTCCCTGCCAAACTGTACACTTTATCTTGGAATATCATGTCATATATTATCAGAGCACAATGGATAGCTCCATCTGCTGTTAAATGCTTTGAATTGATTATTTTGGCATTACTTTTTTTATAGGAGATCTGTACCCTGGGGAACCAATTCATCACTTTGCTGCTATGTTGTCTGCATGTTGGCAAGAATCGGCATCAATACAGCAGTTAAGCGCACTTACATATTGCAAAATGGGATTTCTCAGTTCTCAGACAAAAAGGAGCATTTAAAAGTGTATATTTCAAGGACATTAAATTATTGTATGATACATATTTTCTTGTACTATGCCATTGCAGCTCCTTGTGAAATGCAGAAATTATATTACTTAATTATATGACACTTACTGAAGTAGCATGTGACACTATGACAACACAGCATCGTTGCTGGTATCAGCAAAAGGAACAACAGAGGTCACCACTGCCTTGCAGGAAGGAATCTTGAGACAGGAAAGGGAAAAGGGTAGTTGAGCCAAAAAGCACAAGCCCTGGTTTCCACTGGTGTGACTATGCAGTAGCATGAACAAAGACAGTTTTTTGTGATACACTGAAATACTTTTTAAATTCAAATTTTGCTCTTTTTAAACCCAAAGGCAGGTTGTTTCTTTCTTACTTTAACAGACTCACAAAATTATTTAGGCTGGAAAAGACCCCTAAGATCATCAACTCCGGCCTAAACCCAACAGGAAAAAACAGAAACAACCCTTAAATGTCTGTGTTTTCTTGTCTCAAAATAGTTACCTCAGAAAACATCAGTACTTCCTGTATTGAGGATATGGGGAAAGCTGTAATTTGGTCAATTATTGACTTATTCTGTTCTGGATTTTAATTAGTCAGGCTACTCTATCCATTTTGTCCAACAGCTGTCTGGTCGTGTGGATTTTACCAAACGCAAGCAGTCTGAAATACGTGGAATTGTTTAGAGCTGTGCATCACATTGATGACTTAATCTGACTTTTAAGATCTTTGTAGGAAATTAATGACATTAACATAAATTTCTTTTTTATTTGGGCTTAAACACTGAAGGTTAGCTGTCATTATATAATTTTTTAATGTAAAATATCCGTTTAAAATGGAGAGAGGATTGCAGTCATTGAATAATAAAGAATAGCACAGAATTTATCCTAAGTGTGCTTTTAAATCAAAACTTCCTGTCAGCAGGCAGGCTTGAGAAGGAAGTAACTGTGGAGAAAGACACCCTTCTTTATATGAAAATAAGTTCCAGAATTTTCCTGGCATTCATGTGTTTTGTTTTCTGTGTTTTAAGTATTCTGCTTGCCTTTCTCTTTGAATCTACTTGAATTGGATAAAATTCGTTACTTAATCGTGGCCTGCAGAGGATTAAGGAGGGTTTCTTTCTGTTCTATTTTATGTTAGAAAAAATCAAGAATGCCAATTTCCTTCAGTACTTCAGTTGCAATTGGAAAAATAGACCCATATGTTCTGACAGCTCCCACTGGAGAAGACTGAACAGCTGCTCCTCTTCCTAAGCTTTTGTCACCAGATATAATTATTCTTCCATACACAAAAACCAGAGGGATGCCTCTTCAATGCTATAAAAATACCTAACACTGTAATATTTAACAACACGGGCATCACATAAGATCTGCTCTGAATAGCATCAGCGGTTTGAACTGAGAAAACACCTAATTCATTAATACTTTAGTCCTCTATATCAGTTTTAATTTGGAATAATTTTACTAAGGTTGGCTTAAATGAACCTTAAAGTGCTCCATTTTGCTTTATCTCCTCATGTTGATTTTGTAGACACAGTTTTGTAGGCACTGTATTGAGCATGGGTGAGGCCTCACCTCGAGTACTGTGTGCAGTTCTGGGCCCCTTACTTCAGGAAAAATGTTGAGGTGCTGGAGCAGGTCCAGAGAATCATAGAATCATAGAATCATGAAGGATTGGAAGGGACCTCAAAAGATCATCTAGTCCAATCCCCCTGCCACAGCAGGACCACCCAGACCAAGTTATACATTCAGTCTGGGTTAGAAGGGACCACAGGATCATCCAGTTCCAACTCCCCTACCATGGGCAGGGACACCCCACCCTAGATCAGGCTGGCCAGAGCCTCATCCAGCCTGGCCTTAAACACCTCCAAAGACGGGGCCTCTACCACCTTCCTGGGCAACCCATTCCAGGCTCTCACTACTCTCACGGTGAAGAACTTGGGGAAGGGACTAAAGGGAAAGTCTTATGAAGAGAGGCTGAGGGATCTGGGGTTGTTTAGACTTGAGGAGACTCAGGATGGACCTTATCGCTCTATGTAACTACCTGAAGGGAAGTTGTAGATGGGTGGGAATCAGGCTCTTATGCCAGGCAACTAGTGATAGGACAAGAGGGCAGGGCCTGAAGCTGCACCAGGGGAGGCTTAGGTTGGAAGTTAGGAAGCACTTTCTCATGGAAAGGGTGATTAGGCATTGGAATGGACTGTCCAGGGAGGTTGTGGGGTCCCTTCCCTGGGGGTGTTTAAGAAAAGACCGGATGTGGCACTTAGTGCCATGGTCTAGCTGATTGTGGTGATGTTAGGTCATAGGTTGGGGGTGATGATCTTAGAGGTCTTTTCCAGCCTCAATAATTCTGTGATTCTGTTTTATTAAGAAAAACTGTAAGTCCCTGATGGAGTGCAGGTGGAATAAGGGAGGCTGTATCTCCAGTGACAGATCTTCCCCTTGCACACACACTGCCTTGAGTACACCTGAAAAGAGGAGTGGCTAGACAGAATCAGGATTTATGGTCATATTCAGCAGGACCTGGAGAGGCTAGAGAGCTGGAGAGAATGAAATTTAATGAAACATAACAGGGTAAGTGTAGAGTCTTGCATCTGGGCAAGGACAACCCCAGGTACCAGTATAGGTTGGGGACTGACCTGTTGGAGAGAAGTGAAGGAGAAAGGGACCTGGGGGTCCTGGTAGACAGCAGGATGACCATGAGCTACCAATGTGCTCTTGTGGCCAAGAGGGCCAACAGCATCCAGGGGTGGATCAGAAGGGGGTGGTTAGCAGACCAAGAGAGGTTCTTCTCCTCCTCTACTCTGCACTATTGAGATCACATTTGGAGTACTGTGTCCAGTTCTGGACCCCTCACTTCAACAAGGACACGGAGCTGCTGGAAAGAGTCCAGCACAGAGCAACTAGGATGCTGAAGGAAGTAAAACACCTCTCTTATGAGGAAAGGCTGAGGGAGCTGGGTCTCTTGAGCTTGGAGGAGACTGAGGAGTGACATCATTAATTTCTATAAATACGTGAAGGGTAGGTGTCAGGACGATGGAGCCAGGCTCTTATCAATGTCATCTAGTGATAGGACAAGGGGCATGTAAGCTGGAAGATAGGAGGTTCCATATGAATATCAGAAGGAACTTGTTCACAGTGAGGGTAACGGAGAACTGGAACAGGCTGCCCAGGGGAGTTGTGGACTCTCCCTCTCTGGAGGTTTAAAACCTGTCTGGATGTGTTCCTGTGTGACTTGGTGTAGGTGAACCTGCTGTGTCAGGGGAATTGGACTAGATGATCTTTCAAGGTCCCTTCCAATCCCTGATGTTCTGTGATTCTGTAACTTAGATGGGACTTTCAAACTCCAAATTTGAATTTACAGGAATTTTCTGTTCCATTTCTTCATCCTAAACATATATATAGTCCAAGCTTTGGTCATAGATCTAAGACATATAGTAATCAGGCCTAGAGGTTTGGTTATTAACTGTCTCTATGTGAAAACGGTTCAGTCTTCTCACCAGTCACAAAGGGAATGATGTTGGCAGGTGCTGATACGGGTAGTGGGAACAAGGGAATTAACTGAGATTGGAATAGAAACTGTAAGGTGGCCCCAAATGTGCTAGTTCTTGTAAATTGATTCATTCCTATGTACTACTTTAGCAATCAGTTATCCACATTAAGTGAGCCTTCTCCTGCATCAGGCATTACATGGCAGTCTTGTGTGACAGCCCAGTTTAGGTAGGTAATTTGTTCAGAGCTTTCTCATCATCTTGCATTTGCCTGTGGCTTCTCACGGACATAGCTTACAGATTCTGATGTCAACTGTAATAAAAATAACAGCAGCAGAAGACACCAAAGGTAAACTGTTCCTGTGTTCCAGAACCCTTTCGTTCTTCTTTTGGGCCTGAAGGGTTTTACTGGTGGAAAGCCAAAGTTACCCGACATCAGCTGTTTGAGAAACTTCAGGTCACTGTTACAAAAATTTAGTAGTAGCTGTAACATCACTTGAGAAAAAGAAAATAGAGAGGTGGTGGTTCAGCTACTCAACGGCAACGGGAAAAGGAGGCACCGCTTAGAAAGTGCACGTAAACCAACTACCTCCAGCAGTCCTTTCCTCTCTCACCTGCCGGGCCCAGCACCAGAATGGGCTGAAGGCGCCAGCTCCTCTGTGGGAACGCAGGGCCTTGTCTTTGGCTGAAAGTGCAGTCCTGTTGGAAATCACCACCTGTGCATAAGGACTTCACAATGAGCCAGCTCAGCGCGGCTCTGCCCTAAAGGACCGCCTTTCCCGTACGGCTCGCCTTGACAAGCCCTTTCGGTCAGCTCACCCTCGCCCCTGGGCGAAGCACAATGCCCCAAAGCTGGCCCCACCAACTCCACTACCACTGCCAAGATGGCCAGGAACGCCCTCGCTTCACCGCCACCGCTCAAGCGCGTGCATGCGCAGGCAGCGCCGGCTGGAGCGCCAGCGGTGGGGCGGGGCGCGCGTACACACACACACACACACGTGAGCCCTGGAGCGCGCGGCGCCTTCTCGGCGGCCGCTGTAACCCAGAGTCACATTGGCTGCCCGGTAAACCTTTCACCTTTTACCCGGCGTTCGCGGCCAATCGCCTGGCTTATTTCATAGCGTGGGGATGTGGAGCGCGTGAGCTGCGCAGGGCTGAATTCTCGGAGCGGACTTGCATTACGGGTGTTGGGCGGCCCCCTTCGGTACGAGTGGGAGGGGTGGGGGAGGTGCTCCGTTTGCGTAGGGCCGGCGGAGCAGGGGGAAGGGAGGGGGAAGAGGCTGTCCCGGGCCCGGGTGAATGGAGGAACCTGACAGTTGCGGGGAGTGAGGCGGCGGCGGCGGCGGCGGGGAAATGGCGGCGGCAGCGGCAGCACAATGAGACGCGGCCTCTAGTGGGGGAAAGCGCCGGGCTGGGTCCCGTCCGAACAGGTAGGAGATGGCGGCCCGGGCGTGCCCGCTCCTCGCTCCGGGCCCCGAGCACGGCTGTCGGAAGCCTGCCGGTCTGAGCCCACACAAGCCCCTGCGCCGCGATGGCGGCGGTTGCTTTCTCCTACCGCTGTGGCTCGCTTAGGTTTATCTCCACTCCGTCCCCGTGGGTCCAGGTCCAGCACCGACCTCTGGGCCTCGGGATCGGCCTCAGCAACTTGCCGCGGGCCTCTCAGTTGGTAGGGCGCGGGCCCCGCGTGTGGAGTGGCGGTGGGGCCGCGCGGCCGGGCCGCGGTCCGGCGCCTCTCGGCTTTGTCTTCTCTGCCTCCGAGCCCCCGGGCATTGGGAGTGCCTGCGCTGTGCCTCTGAAGTGCGGAGCCTTGCATCCCCTCTGCCGCGTCGCCAAGGGCTTGGGAACAGCAGAGTAAAGAGTTTCTCTACTCTGAAGTGCTGCTGTTAAAGGCCGTATAAGAAACTCTTGGCTCTTCTCTTTGCTTTCTTTCCGTTCTCTCCCAGTTTAAATACCGATAGCACATGGAGTGAAGAAACCAGACAAGTAGTGGCAGCTTGATTAAGGCAGATCTTGTGTGATTTGTGAGTTGAAAAACAAAAGATTAAAATACATATTTTTGCTGTGTAATTTGTTGTCCTGTTGAGTAATAAAACCCCAAAAGATTGAATAGACAATAACATATTGTGATACTGACATCTAAAAAATGGATTTTTTTGTTTGGCGTGTTATTAATCAGGAATTCTTATTTGAAGATAAGTGGATCTCTAAGTAGTTTCGTTAGCTCTAGTTGCCGGAAATCTGGAGGTTAATTGGCGGTTTGGATTGGCTATTTTATGCTAAGATTTTGGACAAGTTATGTGCTGGACTAAAGTGATTCAAGTGTGTAGGGTGAGAGGTGGTTACCACGTTTAGAGAAACGGAACAGAACGAAAACCCAAAACAAGAACACTTTGCAGACAGTGTTTGCCACTTTGACATTTTTTTAAAGCTGTTTTAGATGTTTTATTGCAATCCAGGGTTCATGTGTATGCTCACTGGATTGAGTGGTGCTTGTTTAAGCAAGTTTACAAGCTGAAATTGGTTTCTATTATGTTGTAATTCTTCTAAATTCTTCTCTTTAGAGGGTCTGAGCCATTGTCCATCTCCACAGGGTACTTTGAGATCTATTTAAAAGCTTGAAGATGCTGCTAGAAGCTTCTGGAGATGCTTTTTTGTGTATTATTGTGGATAGTTACTTTCTTGCTTATTAACCGATTAAAAATGCATATTCACTCAAAAGTGCTAACTTTCAATTAGCTGCTGTTCATGAAAGCTCTTGCTGATTCAATTCTGTGAAAGTGGCATCTCAGTACATGGCAGTTAAAAAGTGAATTAACTATTTGAGGAGTACATGTCATCAGTATGCCACTGTATGTGTCATTTCTGCAGCCATGTATCAAATATTGAGTGCAGTTTGGGCACCTTTATCTCTCTTCAGTATCAAAAAGGTTGTATTAGGTTAAGATGATGGTTGATGGGAAAGACTTCTGTGTTCTACAAATTAAAAGAAAAGAGATGTTCCCTAAGTTACACCATATGTAACTGAAAGACCTGGTGCAGCATTATATTAGGAATGCCAGAAGTTTACCAGGAAGTTGAAATAATTTTTAGGAAAACATTAGAGACAAAAAAACACAGGAGTATCTTAGACTTGTCAAATGTGTAGGTGGCTGATCAATGGAAGGTATTCCTGCTGCTTGTCCTTCATACACATGTATGTCCTTCAGACACACTCCTTTGGTTACTGGCAGAGGGAAGGTAGGAAGCTGTTTTTCTCTGATATAATACTACACTAATGCTTTAATGGAAGTTACACTATTTTTTTTTTTGAGAAATATTGTGCTCTTCTGTAGCTTACAAGAAAAAAAAGCAGAACTTGCAGTTCAAGAAGCGTTCTGTAATGGCTTTTGTGTAGTACGTACTTGCTTCTTGTTTCCCACTTCAGAAATTAGTGCTTTTGCCATTTCTCGGACAACTTAATGGATTGCACAGCTTTAGCACAGCTGATCAGAATCTGAGTGCTAAGAGTATAGATTGGAGTTTTATTTAAGGTTATAATCTAGTCTTACCAGACAGCAGGTAGAACTTTGTAACATTCTTTGAGATTTGTTGAATCTGTGATCCATGTTGTGGTTGGCACAGATGTTGCTTTTGGGTCCCTTCTTTCTTGGAAAAAACCCCAAAAGTTTTTTCTCTTGATCCTTGCTACATGATCCTATTGTCCATTGGTCAGTACTTGTTCCATGTACTCAGTTTCTGCTTGTGTTTTGTATCTTCTCTTACACCTCATAAAGGATGAGTTCCTTTGGATTGGTGAAATTAAGTGCATTTGTATCTGAGGTGCAATAGGGTGGCTGCTGACTTGAGGTTGCTAGAAACAATGGTGGTCAGGTTGGGACTATATTAATCAGCAGTTGGATTTTTTTCTTTGTTTCACATTGCTTGTAAACTTGAATTTAGGACTTTTTTAGAAGGAAAAATTTTAGTTATTTTCTGTGTGGAGTTTGATTTGCCTGTTTACTAATGGAATAAATTCCCTCTCTAAAAAATTGAGGCAAATTCAGCTTGCTTTTCAAGGTTTATTTAACTGCATTGAGATGATTTGGCTATGCAAGCATGTCTGGGCTGGCTAGCTTAGCAATTCGTGTTTCTCTTTTGTTTGCAAATTTTTCTTCATGTCTGAGCTAGATCAAGTTCCTTATAGCTTTCTTGCAGCTGTTACTGGCTTCTTTATAATGACTTTGGCTCTGTGTTTTTGTCTTCAAGAAGAAATGAAATTGCTTCCTGGTTGACAGAAGTTTCTGTAAGTGATTTAGGCACCTGGTTGGCTCAGTGGATAGAGCATGTGACTCTGAATTCCTGGGGTCGTGGGTTCAAGCCCCGTGTAGGACATCTTGAGACTGTAGGCTTACCCTGCTCCAGCAGGGGGGGGTTGGACTTAGATGAACTTTCGAGGTCCCTTCCAACCTCTAACACACTGTGACTGTGACATTGTCTAGGATTCAGGAGACCTAACTTCTCTCAGTGACTTAAGTTTTGACAAGTTAATTCTGGTACTGCTCTTTTCACCCCCTCCTTTAGCCTTGAAGTGTTTACATCTAAGACATTTTTGGATGTTTATATTCTGCCTCTGTACATTATAACACTCATTAATTTAAAGTGGTCATTTATTATATTTAATCATCTTTAATAAGACTATAAGTGCACATGATCTACCTCAGATAAGATTTTTAGTTCCTTACTTAAAGCTTTGTATTTCTGAGCAGACAGACCTGTCTGCCTGGCTACCTCATGGTTGGTGGCTAGTAGGCTTTCATTTTTGGAAGAGAACATGAAAGGAAAGAAAGCGTTCACAATGTAAAGAAGTGTTGTCCTCCCGTTTCTATGTAGTGCTGTTTTAGATAGCAAAAGGTTGTGACCTTTTTGCTATCTTTCCACTAAAGCTCAATGTTTGTATTGTCAGTTTGCTGTGTGAAGTTCTTAAGAAGTGATATCAGGTCAGCGAAAATCTTTTGGGGGCGAAAAATCATCATGCCATCCCCAGCCCTCTCCACTTATTGAAGACCATTTTTTGTCACTCTTGCTGTCTAATGTCTAACATAATGCTGTTTCGGTGATCTCCAAGACTTATTATGATTAGAGGTGGATAATTGGCATGAAAAAGTAACCTGTTTCTGAAATCCCCCAAATCAAAACCAAACAATGTGTCTACTTCTGCTGTATGCTGTGAGTTTCTGTGAAAATGTGTATTTTTCATTTATTCTTCTTGCTCTGTATGCTGTCCTGATTTTGTGGGGGAAAAGAAGAAAATTAACCCTTGAAAACTTATATTTTCTACCAGTGTAGTGAACAGTCAGCATGAATGGCACAGACTGTAAGAGGCAGGTGACAGAAGCGTGTTGCTAAGAGCCTTGGGATTATCCTTCTCTTTTTCATTATTACTAGTGTCATTGTAAGCAAGGCTGTAATTTTCTCATAGCTTATGAAAATTAAAAAAAACCCAACAACAACAAAGCATGGGGAGAAGGTTTTCCTTTTATTGTTTCAGAAGAATGTTGAACTCTGTCAATCATCAGCCTCTTGAATTGATTGCTGTTTCTTTAGCATCAAAATCAAACTAACTAATAGAGTGTGTGTATTTTAAAAACTTATGCATTAAAAAAAGTATCAAGAAATACATTGCAGAATCTCTTTGGCTGGAAAAGACCTTTTAAGATCCTCAGGTCCAAACTTTGACATGACACTACCAGATCACCAATGAACCATGTATTTAAGTACCAGGTCTGCACATTGTTTGAATACCTCCATACCTCCAGAGATGGTGATGCCTCCGCTGCCTTGGGCAGCCTGTTTCAATGCCCAGCAAACCTTTCAGTGAAGATACTATTCCTATCATCCAGCTTAAAGCCCCCTGGTGCAACTTGCAGCCATTTCCTCGGGTCCTGTGGGTTACAGGTTTACATGCTGAATATATCTGTTAATTTGTTTATTGTGTAATAAGAAAGACTGTTTTATTGAAATCTTCCCCTGAAGAAGTGTGGCTATATCATATACTGAAGGATTTGAGAGGAAGAGTCTGAGCTGTGACAGATGACAGCTATGGAGGAGGAGGTGTAGGTTTTATGAAAGTAATGGGCAATGTAGGCCTGCATTTTACCATTAAGTAGGTCATTGGAAAAGGAGTGGAAGAATGCCAAAAACGTTCATGAGCTCCCTGGGTCTTCGAAAGACATACAGTCAAGTTCCAGGAGATGAGTTATTTTCCCTATGGTAATTTTTGCATAGCTAATGCTCTGTTATGTAGAAGTTGAGAAGTGACACCTGCCTTCATTAATACTAAACTATCTGGAAAATGGAATACTCAAATCTATGTGTTGTCTAAACTGAACAAAAGATTAGGTTTCAGTGATGAAATTAATGAATTGTTAAAACTGTCTACTGACCTGCTATTATGTCAGTGCATGAGACAAGGAATTGCTGGATTATTTTAAGACTTGTTGTGACTGGCATGATGAGCTAGGTGCTAGTTTATGGCAAGCACGCCAATGCTACCAGTGTATATGCTGACTGCCAACTATTAGCAGTTGTTAAAGTACTTTATCACTTCATCCTGCTGCCACTAGGTGTTTTCTTTTGCTGCATTCAGATAGTTTCGGAACAGACAACAAGAAATTTTGGGTTTTGAATTTTTAGATTTATTGTCATTAGTATCACTGTCCAACAGTTGACAGTATAGAAGACAGCCCAATGTCTGGTTTTGAGTGACAGTCAGAAACTTGTTTAATCCAACTTGCTTGTTTTCTGTGGTGTAGGCAGTCTACTGGCTGTCAAAACGGATGGCAGCTGTTTCCTTATGCCAGCTCTAATGCTTGTCTGATTCCCTTCAACTACTTAATTCAGCTTGCTGAACCAGCAGAAGGCTTGCCTACATCAAGAAAAAAGGTAAATCGCTGGGTTAGTGTGCTGAACTAATTTTCTCCCAGGGTCAGGCAAGTGTCAAAGTGGTTTAGAGGAGGGGAGGGAATAGTGAGAGTGGAACTGCTTAATCTAGTGCTAGGTTGCTATGGGATTGGATCCACAGTCTCATGAAGTCTGATCACAAAATACTACCTCTGACTTGATTTTTTTAATATTGATTTCTCAATTATTAAAATAATTCTTTTGTATTTCAGCCTTATACTTTTTCACTTACTGCTAATAGCAGCTGTTATAAGCAGGTGTGTTATTGCAGTCATCTTATGGTTTTGTATGTGAATATAGTCCAGGACTGGACCAAACTGGGGGTGGAGTGGGGAGAATGCTTATGGTATGTTATGAAAATGGAATAAAAATGCAATTAAATTTAACTGCATTTCTGTAATGATTACCATTCAGAAGTGTTAACAGCTTTTTAACAAAGGTAACGATAATCAGAAAGTGCAGTAATCAAGAAGAAACACTTAGACTAGCTACTAGCTTGGGAAATTCAGATCTGAAGTTAATGCCTAGTTTAAAACCTCTCATTTTTATCTAGTGGTAATTTGTAGTAGTGACTTCATAAGCAGTTTCTTGCACAGTTCAGTAATTAAGATTTTAGGACACCACCTCCAGTTTTCCATACGTGTAGGGATGCTGTATTCCAAAGTAGTCATATAAGGAAATGTAAAGCAAAGCCTAATAAGCTAATTTTTTTTTCTTTAGGTTTTTTTGGAAAGCAATGGTCTGGGGTTGGGTTTTTTTTTGGTAGTTCATGTTCTCAGACGTACTTCAATTAGCTTTAAAACCTTTTGAAAGCAGAGTGCATAGGCTTCAGTGACAGAAGGGCAAATCATTACCCTGTTTTAAAAACCAAACCAACACCCACTCCCACATTCCCCTCCCCCCAACCCCAAAACGAAGCAAAAAAAAAAATCCTTCAAACAACTACCTCCATAGTTTGTTTTACCACCAACATGGTAGAGACTTCTAGTCCTTAATTGGAAATCAGAGCTTTGGGACTACACGCTGCCACAGTTGAAGTTTTTAAATAATGATGTGGGAAGATTAAAAGCGACAGGTTGGACTGGCTGGGAGAGGCGAGTCAAGTCACCTTTGTAAATCAGGAAAACTTTCAGATTTTTCTTACTTTTCCCCAAGTTAACGAAGGTTCAGCTTCTCCCCAACCCTTAAATGTGGCTTCAGAGTAGAACTGAGGTTGGGGTACAAATTTTTTGAGATACAAATTTTCAGCACCATGTGCTTTTTCCAGTAGACTAAACACAGGGGGGTTTTTTTGAGGAAAACTGAGTACAGTTTCTGTTGAAACAAGTAATTGAATGGTGGTAGCAAAGATAAGAAACACTAAATTTGCTTGTGTTCTGGATATTCTGAGGCAATGTGCTGTTCAGTGTTAGGAGTTCAGTGCTTAGTGTGAACTTTTGTATGCCATTGGATTTATGGGATAATTAATACAAGTTTCAGTTTACGGACATACTTATAAGAATATTAGTTAACTATATATAATTCTCATATTAAAAAGTAACCAATACTTAATGCAGGAATATTTGATACAGTATTTTCTAGGGGGTTAATTAAAAGGCAAGCAAAATGTTGAATAGAGATTAATTAGAAGTTTGCATTCTAATTCGGGATCATATGATCATGAAGGTACTATCAAAACAGCAAATCCTTTTTAATGTTCAGGCATTCAAAATGCATGGCCATACCTTGGTGTTTTCAGATGGCATTTCTGCCTAGAAAGAAAATACCTATGTGTTCCTAGATAGCGGTATTAGTAGTTAAACTCTTGATATGTTTCTGAAGTTGTACAGAAAAGTGCATTAAGGAGACTAATTTACCTAAGAAACAATTCTCTCTTTGTTGTGGTCTCTGTCTAGGTGGGGTCACAAACTGCTAGGAAAAAGCATAAGAGAGTGTTGGATGTATGTAGTTGAAGAGTAAATGTGATGCTCTTATATGTATAGAAGCCATATTAAACATGTTACGCTTTGATCCATGACCCATTATCATATGGCATGTTCTCTTCCTGCTAAGTGAAAACAAAGTGATAATATATGTAGTCACTATCTTCTGTTTTGTCTGCACCAGAGATCATGCTTCTGTGAATATTTACAAAAGTTTGACTATACAGCCAGACACAGGTTTGATAAACAAGTTTCAGAAAGATAAAATGACACACAAATCTGGTGAGATTATGACACTTTTATCCTTTCCATATGCTTAGTGTTTAGTCCTACTGGAAGAGCAGTAGTAAGGCCACTTTTCTAAGTGACAGCTTGCATATAAGGATTTAACATACTTTCACTTTTTGAATGAACTCTTGCCTTGATTAGTTGATTAGTCTCTTTCCCTAATCCCTTGTCTGTGCAGCGAAGTAAAACTTGCAAAAACAATTAACTTCAAAGTTTAATTTTAAAAGTATTTTTATATTGTGAGTCTTAAAGTTAGACGTACAGCCTGGGAGTTCTTGTGGGTGGTTTGGTTTTTTTTTTTTAATGCATTAGTTTTTCATGTTTGAAAGATGGTGAAGAAGCTTGAACTGTAAATTATGAGAATGGGCATTTTTAAATGAATTCCACATAGTTATGAGGAAAAGGAAGAGCTCTAAGTGTTGGAATTGTATCCCACCTTCAGTAAGTATCTATTCAGGCTACAAAACAGTGACTGAACTGTTTTTTTCCAAATACTTTTTTGATTTTTATTATATGAAAAAGGTGCTATAATTCATATTAACTAAGAGGAACTGAGATGTTTTCCTTTTGTCCAGGTTTGAGAAAGCGGTCTTTAGGAATAAGTGGGAAATCTGTAAAATCTCCATTGAAAGCTAGGCATGTAGTCTGCTTAAATAGTTCTCAAAATCATACCAATTACCTGCCTCAACATCTTAGTGCATCTGTTTATTCCTGCTCAAGTAAGTCAGCTCATTAGCTGATAAAAGCAAATGATTAGTTGATGAAATTGAAAGCCAGTTCTATTTAAATATTTATTTTGCATAAAGTTTTATTATACTTTAAGATACATTTACATTAATTGAGTTGTAAATTCTTTTGAAATACACCACAATATGCATAATAGGCTTGGGGAAGAATTGCTCTACATAATGAAATGTACCGGTTAATAAGCTGAATTATGTGATTACTTGAATGTTAATAATGGCTGTGACACTACGCTTCTAATTAGTCAGATGCCTTTATTTGATAGTTGCAAATCAAGGTAAATAGTAACAGTGTGGAAGCACTTGTTTGTAAAGAAGCCATAGAAATATATTAATTCAGAGTTGTGCTTGGCAGAAGAGTTAATTAGCAGATGCAGTACCATATTAATTTAGTTATATTGCTTCTGGAACCCAGACTAGTGTCAGAAACCCTCAACTGCACCACTTACAGGGTTTTAACTCCTGTAAAACACTATCTAAAACCACTCAGGGAAAAAATAATGTAGAAAAAGTGGATTGCTTAGCAATATTCCATTATCTTTCTTCTCAATCTGCCTCAATAATAATCAAGTGAGTAATGCTGTATTCATTAAACAGGTGCTTTCATGTGAAGAATCATCCTTTGATTTGCATAGCTGAGAACACTTGTATACAGGAATAGCTGTGATTCCATTGTGAAAAACTAAGGTCAAGAGCTGTGTCATCTCCCTCCCGCCTTTCTTTTTTTGATGGTGGCTATGGGAAACTTCACTTAAGTTTTTAAAACTTTTTTATCATTTAGCAAGAAGGAGCAGCTTGGCTGGTTTTTTTATCCATATGAGTATTCATTACTGTATCTGTAATGTGCAGTACAAATGTGAAAAACTGCATTAGTGCTGCACGGTACTGAAGATTCTTAACTGAGATAGAGATGTAGCATTAGGCAATCATACATACTAATATACAGACAAATCATAGAATGATTAGGGATTGGAAGGGACCTCGAAAGATCATCCAGTCCATTCCACCTGCCACAGCAGGGTCACCTAGACCAAGTCACACAGGCTCATATCCAGGTGGGTCTTAAATATCTCCAGTGAAGGAGACTCCACAACCTCACTGGGCAGCCTGTTCCAGAGCTCCATCACCCTTACTGTGAACAAGTTTCTTCTGATATTTGTGTGGAACCTCCTATCTTCCAGCGTATACCCATTGCCCCTCGTCCTATCACTAGATGACATTGAGAAAAGCCTGGCTCCATCCTCCTGACACCCACCCTTCAATCAAATATAGACATTAATGAGGTCCCCCCTCAGTCTCCTCTTTTCCAAGCTAAAGAGACCCAGCTCCCTCAGCCTCTCCTCATAAGGGAGGTGCTCCACTTCATCATCCTTGTTGCTCTGTGCAGGACTGCCTCCAACAGCTTCATGTCTTTTTTGAACTGAGGAGCCCAGAACTGGACACTCTACTCCAGATGTGATCTCACCAGGGCAGAGTAGAGGAGGAGAAGAACCTCTCTTGATCTGCTAACCTCCTCCATTCTGATCCATCCCTGGATGCTGTTGGCCTTCTTGGTCACAAGGGGCTGGCTCATGGTCATCCTGCTGTCCACTAGGACCCCCAGGTCCCTTTCTCCTGCACTGCTCTCCAACAGGTTAGTCCCTAACCTATACTGGTACCTGGGGTTGTTCTTGCCCACATGCAAGACTCTACACTTACCCTTGTTATACTTCATTAAATTTCTCTCTGCTCAGCTCTCCAGCCTGTCCAGGTCTTGCTGAATGGTAGCACAGTCTGCTGGGGCGTCGGTGACACCAACCAGCTTTGTGTCATTGGCAAACTTGCTGACAGGTCACCCTAATCCGTCATGCAAGTCCTCAATGAGTAGATTGAACAGGACTGGTCCCAGCACCGACCCCTGGGGCACTCTGCTAGATACATTCTTCCAACTGGACTCTGTCCCATTGACCACTACTCTCTGGCTTTTATCCTGCAGACAGTTCACCATCCACCTTGCTACCCAATCGTTTAGACCACACTGCCTCAGTTTGGCTGTGAGGATGCTGTGGGTGACTGTGTTCACCGCTCTGCCATCATCTTTCCACCTGGTTATGCCTTCATAAAAGGCTTTCAGCTTGGTCAAGCATGACTTTCCCTTTGTAAAGCCATGCTGATTGTCCCTAGTGACCCTCCTGTCCTTAATGTGTCTGGTGACAGCCTCTAGAATAAATTGTTCCATCACCTTTCCTGGGATGAAGGTGAGGCTGACTGGACTGTAGTTACCTGCGTCCTTCTTAACCCTTTTTGAAGGTTGGAGTGACATTTGCTGTCCTCCAGTCCCTAGGCACCTGTCCTAATCCTCATGACTTAGCAAAGATGATGGAGAGTGGCTTAGCAATGACTTCCACGTCTCCCTTAGCACTTGTGGGTGCATCCCATCTGGGCCCGTGGATTTGTGTACATCCAGTTTGCTCAACTTATCCCTAACCCAGTCCTCATTAACCAAGGCTCCTCTCTTGCCTCGACTTCTTCTGGAGCCTATTTTATCTCCTGTTACTATTTTTCCTTGCATTTGTTCTGCTTCTGTGAAGATTGACAGAGGATTGAATCGGGAGTGGGTCTGTTTTCTGATTTGTATCCGTGGGCTGAAAGTGTTACTGGTACTTAATTGCATCAGTATTGGAGCTAAATCTTGTGAACAGGTTACTTCCCAACTCCAGAGTGGTGTAGGCTTTTTATCTGGACGTTGTTCTTTCATAGCTGATCAGAATGTGAAAAGCGTTTGAAGGACAAAAACCCTTGAAATCTTGTGTGTAGGCACTCCACTTATGAGAGAGAAGGAGCTGTTCCACTTGTGTTTTGTGGGTCTTGAATATTTTTGTTTTTCAAAGCTAGTAATGATTCTGTATTTACTCTTGCCTTAAATTGAAATCTTAGGTTTATCTCTTAAAAGTAAAGACTTTTTCTTGAGTGAAAGCTTCTAAGGTACACAAGGTGAAGTCCTCAAATACATACAAACCTTCCCATTTTTTCTTACCTGTTATTCAGTACTGAGAATACACAAAACAAATACATTATTTTTTGAAATTAAAATTGTAATTTGTACACTTGATTTTTGGATGACACATTAATTTATTCTGTGACAACATTTAAGATCTTTGAATTCTTTCTTTAGACTTGGTGGAAATTCTAGAGGGTGCAGATCTTTCATCATACAATTAATGACTTCAGAGAAAGACTATTGTCATGTAGGGGTATAAAATAATTTTTGATATTGTGACACAGATAAAACTGTGGAACACATATTTTGGAGAGCTTGACTTTTTTGCCACATGAAGAGAAAGGACTTATGTTTATGTAAATAGTGGGATTGAAATCTCCACATATTACATACTGGGGGCAGGTACAGTTATTACTTATAAGCAAGAATAATTGGTTCTTTGGAACTGTACGTGCCTCACAGCGTGCACCTGGATTGAGGAAGAGAGATATCTTTGCCCCAGTGTCTGTTTAATTAAGCCTTCCTCTCAAAAGACCTCGGTGCTTGAAAGACTTGGACATAACCTTTGAATAAATTAAACAAGCATGAGTAAATAATTTATCTGATTAAAGATCAAATGGCAACTAGATTCATAGATGTGGTCAGTTATCCTTTGTTGTCATACATAATAATAGCATCGTTACATGAAATAACATCTATAAACTTGGAAAAATTGGAGTTGATGGTTGTTACATAATGTCTTGAAAATAATTAAATGGATGTGGAATTTTTGTAATTGCTGGTAAATCTGTTAAATATGTTTCACATTATTCATATAGCTTAGATTTTTTTTTTAAATTATATGTTTCTTGAATATATTTTTTCCCCGAATTCTATGGAGAAGATGTAATTTTTGGATGTGAAGAGTATTTTGTTTCTGAGTTAATCTGAGGCAATAGAGAGTTTGTACTGTGGTTTCCGACTAACTTTATTGTTGTATCATAATAAAGCAAAGATAAATATTTTAAATAGGAGGTTGCTGGAATCATGCTTAAAACAGAAGGATGAGTCCTGTCTTGTGACTCCTTCCTGCCTCCCAGCATCTGTGACAGCTGTAATAATTGAAAGACAGGATCCCAACGCAGACAGACTTTTTCCTCCCAGTCTTAATGGTCATTTTTACATTCCACCCCCTCTGAGGCTGCAGGACTTTGATTTGTGCTGGAATTCAGTTGTATTTGCATGAAGATAATTCACTTTATTGTAGCTCTTGTGAGCTTGAATCCAGTTGCGTAGATTTTCTTGAAAGGTAACTTCTTTTACAAACTGTTAAGTTAGAGTAATGGTTTAGTTAAGTATTAACATCATTTTTGGGATGGAGATAGATGTTTAATTTCACATCATAAAAGATGTTGATGAGCAAGAATGATCGTAATCTGCATTTTTTAAAAAAGCTGTTTTCTTGCTTTTCAAAAGCAACAATTATATTAACAATATTATTTTCAAATACTGAATTACAAAACCGGGAAACAAAAATTAAAGCTTTTGATACATTATTCTGTATACTGTGATATATTTGGATACTTGGGTTTAGTGTTAGTGAACGTTTAAGCAGAGAATAACTCAACTTACTTGAAGATCTTGGCTGAGATTTGCAGAACTAACTAGTAGTTGATTGCAGATTTCTAGAGCCTTGGAGACTTCAACTAAGTGGTGTGACACTTCTTGGATGCTTTTCTTGATTTCATTATAGGAGCTGATTATTTTTTTCCATGTTGCTGCTTTATCCTGTATTTTATGTTGCTTGTGGTGTGGCTAGTTTGACACTCCAAATGGCTAGTTACCTTACAACTCTCGCTTTCTGCCGTCAGAAAATACGTAAATACTGAGCTCTTAATAGAAACCTATTTAAAGAAAAACAACTAAACAGTGCTAGTGTTAGTATTCAATAGGATGTATTCTAGAGATACATTTTTGGCAGTGTCGGTGTCATTATGTTGTTGCCCTTTTTGTCTTTTACTAAGATCCCCAGTCACTGTAAAGTATTTGGTTTTGTAATGTAATAAAATAATAGTCTTGTCAGATTGGACCCCAGTGCTACAGTTAACCAATCACTCCAGTATTTATTATGTTATTTGCTGGGATAACACCTAGCGATGTCCATTGTTGGGCCGTGATCTGTAGCAAGCTGCAGATGCCCTTGGGCTGAATGGAATGGCCGTCTACTGCCACAGGCTTTTGTCTAAGTGGGTGTACCAACACCATTTAGATGCTAATGTGATATAAGCTTGGTGTTTTGTACTAGAACTTGACTGCATCTCAGGAATGTGGCCCGTCTGGTTTTATGTTGGTTTCAGCATTCAGAGGACCTACTGTAATTCATGTCTGCCAGTCGATTAAAGCTGCGGTCTTCTATTTTACCACTTTGATGTGCTAAAGGAAATGATTGGGGTGGTGGTGAATTCCATACTACTTTTGGTTCTCCTAGATCTTACCTGCTGATATGTATGCCTTGTATTTGCCACCTAAGATTGGGGAATAAAGTAAATTTGCTATTTGAAGCCATATATGGTATTAGCTTTACTGATGGAATTGAACCGGTTTTGTTTGTTTGTTATGTGGTCTTTAAACTCTAAGTATTATTTCTTTCTGCTTTTCTTGCAAAGTGTATAATCCTGTATTTTTACTAGAGATGTAACAATGTTCTATTCTTAGGCCATCCTCTGGTTCAGTGGAATACATGTTGTGGTACATGTTTTTGGGGCAGTTAATAAAGAAATAAAACAGGCATAAGTGAAATGTTCTAATAAAGTTTTCTAGTTGCTGCATCTTAACAATTTGTTGTATTTTTTACAGGAAAAGATGTGTGTATGATGCAAACATGAATTTATAAAGTAGCCCAGGAAATAAATTATGCAGGTTTATTCTGTACATGGATTCAGTACTCATCAGATTTTCTGTGCTGCACTCCCCACATATTCTTGTAAAATAAATCGCTGTTTCCCAAACACATATGTTCTTAAGAGTGTTGTTTCTTAATATGTTGGTTGACAAATTTCTTCAGGATTTCATTATTGTATTAGGTTAAATGTGTGGAGGGAGCATATGGGTGGAAAACTGTAAATCTAATTGGACTCAGCTAGTGATTACTTTAGCAGATAAAATATGCAGATGCATCCTGAATGGTCTAAGGCTGATCTTTGAGACTGTATCACATCTTTCAGACTGCCTGTATCCCTAGCCAAAAAAGGACATGCAATAATTAGATTTTGAAGGACCATGTGCTCTTGCCACAGAGCTAAATATTAAAATGGAAGAAAGCAGACTACCACATGGCACAATTGATTTTTATGACTGTTCATGCTAAAAAGCTTTCTTTTTATATTGCCTTTTAGGTTACCTAGGGTGAAACAAAATTACAGGCTTGGAGACTCTGGAAAAGCTCAGCGTCAGCATTTGAGGTAAAAATGAACATACTGAAATAATCTTGGGAGTGTCCTCCTTTTGTGTGTCTTAACTTTATGGAACTCACTAGAGTAGAAATTGTCATCAAGGTCCACTTTGCATTTAAGTTTTCTGTATTGATTTTAAAAAAAATTACTTCAGAGTATCTTTTTAGGTCTGGGAAATCTCGTACTATAGGCAAATATATAATGTGATACTTTTTTTTATTTTAGAGCTCTGAGCACATTGTAGATCTGCTTAGAAATGGTATTTTTAAAGGGGTTTTTTTTTTATAGAATGGCTAATAGCTCTAGAACTCTTTTTCATGTCTTTCCTAATTTTTCTTCTGTGGCTAAATGTATTTTTATGGAAATCCCCATCTTAATGGCATGGTATTTTTTCCTATTATTGAAAAGCACATTTGTTGATACACTTAGGAAGAAATGATTGCTGCTTTTTCATGAATTTACTGTATCAGTTGCAGCTTCAAATTATAATACTTTCAATAAGCTTGAATTCTTTTTTTTTTAACTGCAAGTGAAGTGGAAAGGTATGCATAGAAAAAATAGTACAATTGTAGGAACAGTAAAATTATGTAAACCATACTACTACTGTATTTCTTACATGGGCATGTTAATTAATATTAATCATATTAATCTATAAATACAATGAAGGAAGTGTGCTTTCTTTACCATTTGAGCTACCAATATTACCTTTTAAATCGCTCTACTAAATTTTTGTTTCTGATACTGAACTGAAATAATTCATGTTTAGGATGGACTTAAAATAGTTTTTCTCTCAGCAAGTTGTGTAGGGTTGACACATTTAAATTTTTTTAAGTGACTGAGTTGTCACAGTTAGCCCTGCTATTGTAGTTCCCTTTTCAAACCATTTTTATAGTTCACATGTTTTGTTATTTTTAACAGCTGAAGCTTGCAAATTATGTGATTAATCTACAAGCTGATATAATGATATCAAAATGCAGTTCGGGAAGCATAAACACAGAGACTGCGGAAATTAAAACGGTAAGGCTGTTCTGTATTATAGGAACAGTAGCTGTATTATGCCACCTTATATTTAAAGCTTCTTCAGGACCTGGATTAACTTCCATTGAATTATGAAATCAGCAGAACCAAGAAGAGATCAAAGCTGTGTAGAAGAAAAGTGAATATATAGTTTAGTAGCATAGAGAAGACAGAACTGTGTCTAGTTTCACCGATCCTTACCTCGCCTTGCATCTTAAGTGGCGTGCACTTAATGTTTTTTGTCTTTTGTCCTCTGCGTTGAGGTGGCAAAATGAACTCTGCATACCACCAGTTTTGCACCAATGGTTAAGCAACTGTATCTCTTGACTGTTGCATATGACCATATACACATAATTTTAAAGAATTGATGTGTTCCAAAATCTGGCTGTTACTCAGTATTTGTTAAAGGAAAGCATTGCCTTTCTGAACTTCTGTTACGAATGACTCATGATGTTACTATAGAAATGTTAGAAAACTTTTCACGTTTCATACTTTATTTCTGGTAAATGCCCTGCAGCCCACATATGTTGGCTCAGTTGGTTAGAGCATTGGACTCTGAATTCCTGGGGTCATGGGTTCGAGCCCCATGTAGGACATCTTGAAACAGTACTGTAGGCTTACCCGGCTCCAGCAGGGGGGGTTGGACTTAGATGTTCTTTCGAGATCCCTTCCAACCTGTAACATTCTGTGATTCTGTGATAGTGGTGAAGCTCTTTGAAGGATACCACTTCAAGAATCTGTTATAAAGCTGTGATGTGTGTTAAAGATAGCAGAATACAAAAGAGATTTTAAATTAATTTTATCGAATAATACTGTGTTTCATTGCTTTAGACCTTCTGGGCTTAATGATGTTCAGAAACTTGGAATTTTGAATGTGGAGCAGGAATCTTGAAATTTAATTTTCAAAGTAGTCTACATATTGTCCAGCTGAAGAGGGGAAAAAACCCCAGACTTTACTATAATGTTGTTTGAGTTTTGAACTGCTTTTTCCAAATGAAAATTGGGTGTGTTTTGGGTCAATTTTGGCTTTTTTAAACAGACTGTGTAAAAATCTTGTTTTGACCTTCATTTGGGCAGAACCAATTCTTGCTACTGAGTGCTCATCGTGAGTAGATGTCACTGTACTGCAGCATTCTGCAGTAGCTGGTGTAAAATGTCTTCAGTGAGTATAGATGTTTACATTCATTTTTTTACTATGTTTTATGTCAGTATTTTTTGTTGTTGTTTTCTTATTTGTTCCTTCATTACCTAAGTAAGAATTTTCTGTGGTGATCTTTCAGCATGCTAATGTTTATGTAGTACTCAGAGATAACTTAGTATAAACAATGCGATTTTAAGACTCCAGATGTTTGCATAAAAGAAAATTAAAGCAGCAACATTATATTTCTTTGTATAGATTGTTCATTTACTTCAGTGTAAGTGGATTTTTTTTTTCCTGTTCCTTAGTGGGTTGTGTTTTTTGGCTGATGCTGACTGTATTTTTAGAAAATAAACAAGACATTCTGGATTAAAGATTAAGATTAAAACGTACTGTATTAGAAATAATTTTTACATCACAGGGTTTATATTTGGTACAAATTTAGAAATGAAAGCTAGAGAAGAAAGATTAAGACAACTGCATATGTAAGTAATGTTAGTAGGAGGTATGTGTAGTTTTGCATTGGCTTGTTATGAATGCAGCGTTACACAGTACACACAAGTAATGGAATAACTTGAAAGATGCATCACTAGGGCTGTAGTCTCCTCTCTGTTCACTTTAGAGTGTCATTCATTAAACAGTCCTTGGAGTGAACTAGATTTAGGATGTCTGTGTTAATGCCCTACTAGTTTTGTTTGGATTATGTAATTTTTGTGCACCAAGAAACTGCTTAAATTTAGATTGAGTCCCATGACTGAAAAAACTAATGCCTATGTCTGTTCACATATATGTTTTAAAGTAATGTCAACAAGTTGTGGATTTTGCTCATAAAACTATCAAAAATTTAGGCCATAATGGACAAAGTCCATAAACCCAGACACTTCAGTATTATTTTAGTAGAACAGATTAGATTTGGCACTGTACTGCTTTGTCTGACTTTCGTTAACCTGCTGCAGGCAGGACGTGTTGATGCTATTCCTCCTTCCTGATTTGGCTTCAGAATGTCCTTGCTGTTTCTTGTTCTATCAATTTTCAAATTGTTGCAGTGGATAAAAATGGAACACAGCTTAGAAGTATCTTCTTTACAGTGCCTGAGGCAGATGAGCTTGGGTTTTTCTACTTCCGTTAGCCAATTCTGAACATGTGTACTAACATCTCAAATGTATCCAATTTAAAACTTGTTCAAGTAGGTGTAGGGTTCTTTTTATTTCTAGATCATTCTGTACAACTTTTATTGAAGAAGTTGGTGTTTTTCATTGCTATTGCAATAGAGAATGTGTTACTGCTGAAATAATGTTGTCATTGATCTTGTCAAATTTTGCATACCTCCAGTACAAATAAAAACTTAGGAAACTGAAGTGCTGCAGGAAGAAGCGTTGATGGTTTAAGGAGCAGAAACTTTTTTTGTCTTTTTGCTAGAGTTAGCATGAAGTGGGTATTGAAGCTATTTCAAGTGGGTTATGCCTTATGCAAGCTTAACTCTTCTTTTGCCAATTAACTGTGCAAGTTTATGCAGAGAAATTGGTGAGTGTTTTTCTGTCATGTTGCAGGATGATAATGGTACGGTTAAGTGACAGGCAATATTTTGCTTTTGCTCACTATTCAAGTTGCCAATGTACGTGTACTTTTTCCTTTGTGCTTCAGTTGGCTTTCTTGAGAATGCTTTTGATTTCGAGATGTTTGTAATTTAGGGCCGGTCTTTCGTATTGTTACAAAGAAACCCAATTGTAGCTTAGAGTTTGTGCTGTTTCACAGCTTTTCCACATGAAGGTGTAACCACACACAAGTATAAATCTCTGTATATAATCTGTTTAATGTGAGAGACTGCTTTTTTCTAACAGGGTTTGTATCTGAAGTGAATGGAGAAAGTATTAAAAATTCCTTAACGTGATGCATGTATTATACTTTAATATTTTTACATATGGTCAAATCTTAATCAGTTTTCCTGGGAAAGCTACAGTTGTTTTTGTAATCCAACTTTTTTTTTTTTACTTTCATAACAGATATCAAACAGGTTTAAAAAAACCTTTGGTAATGAGGACTTCATAGCCTTAGTTAGTAGGAAAGTTTTTTCTAGTGAGGAATTGTCATCTAGTTGTGAATGGTTTGTTTGTTTATTAATCAGAATATCTTTCTGGAAGTTAGTGG
The DNA here is from genome assembly GCA_013400115.1 of Rhinopomastus cyanomelas. NCBI lineage: Eukaryota > Metazoa > Chordata > Aves > Bucerotiformes > Rhinopomastidae > Rhinopomastus > Rhinopomastus cyanomelas. The sequence continues at coordinate 32,171 of VXBP01006030.1, read as the reverse complement.
TTAACCTGTTAAGGATCCTTTTCTCCCTTAGCTCTTATCAGAGTTATCAGCAATTATTTATAAATACTTCTACCAGTTCCTTAAACAGAAAGCAGTATCATATCTGGTGATTTGAAAGTACTGAGATTCTTGTGTGGTTCATGTTCTTTTCCTGCCGCTTAAAATAAAGTCCGTGTTACATATGTGTATGTAAAACTTGAACTGATCAAAAGGACTTTCTGTTTGGCAAGACAAATGGAAAATTATATTTACTTATGCCTGTGCATAAATCAGTCTTTTTCTTTCTTGAAGTATAGCCAAAACAGCTTTATTTTCAAAATTTGTTCTTAAAGATGCTTCATATAGGATTATCTCAGAACATTAATGGAACTTGATTCTGAATTTCATATACATAAATCCAAATGCCTAAAATGAACTTTGTCCACTGAAGTACAGCTTCTTTGAAATTTGTTTGGTACTTTGATTAATATACATCTTTAAGTGGCAGAGTACCTGTAATCTGAAATTAACTGAAAGTAGTATGAGATTTAGTATCTACCAAAAGTAAAATCTAGCAATGTCTTTAGCATAACTTTCCTCTTGCTTCATATTGTTACTGTATCTAATACTGTTTCTCTTTGTTCTCATAGTAGGCTGTGCTGGAACCAAAATGCAATGAAAGAAACACTGGATGAATGAATGAAAAGCCCTGCTTTGCAATCCCTCAGCATGGCGGGACTGCAGCTCATGACCCCTGCTTCCTCCCCAATGGGTCCATTTTTTGGACTACCATGGCAACAAGAAGCAATTCATGATAACATTTACACGCCAAGAAAATATCAGGTACTAGTAATAAAACTAATACAGTGAAGTCAGAAAAAAGGTACCATTAAACACATTGTCTTAATGGAAAAAGAGCCAGAGTAGTTGGAGAATGTGCAGGGCTACCGTGCAGTCTAGGCATGTCTCTCTTGCAGCTCCCCATATTGGGAGTTACTTGTGTCTCTTTCTTCAGCTTGGCTGTGTTCTACACTTGTAATATTTCTCATTCCCGCTTTACAGTTTTGTCTAACAAGCAGAACAGTTTTTGTCTTGGCATTCTCTTTGTGCTTTCTGCAAAATGCTTTTAGGGGCAAATACAATAAACGTGAAACTGTCTTTATTGTGTGCATACAATCATGTCTGCTTTCCCCTCTGACCTTCTGCATGGTAAATTATAATTTTTGGTTCACGTAATGGTCAAATGTCAGACATGTCAGGTCAGTAATGTCAGAAAACCCATTAGGGCATTCTGTTCATTTTGTTACAGAAACCTATTTTTGAGTTCAGTTTCAGATCTCTTTGCACTGCAGAGGTCCCTTAATATGTTTGGTTAGTGTTAGATACTTGGAGTGTAGATAAACCCGAGCTAGTATACCTGCTTACTTGGGTGAATTAATGTATACAAGTAGATTTAAAAACTCCAGCTTCTTCACACAACTAATCTTGCAATGAAATAATATATTAAAAAGCTACTTAAAATAGCAGCAAATTATGAGACTAAAAGATTTTTACATTTAGAATATGGTAGGTATAGTATTTATTAGTATTTATTGAAAGTCTGTAGTAGTGCTTTGTTATCAAAAAGAGCACTGGAATGATCTCTAGAGGTATATCTGGCTTGTCGTCAGTTTATTTTCCACTTGTGTTATTTTTTTGTCAGCTTTTTCATTGTATCACTGCAAGTAAGGACACTTGTTTTTTAAACCTAGGTTGAACTTCTTGAAGCAGCTTTGGATCATAATACAATAGTCTGCTTAAACACTGGCTCAGGGAAGACTTTTATTGCAGTACTACTCACTAAAGAGCTGTCCTATCAGATCAGGGGAGATTTCAACAAAAATGGAAAAAGAACTGTGTTTTTGGTCAACTCAGGTAAGAAGAAAAGTATGCTAAGTTCCTAAACATATTGTTAATGTTTCTGTGGAATGTTCCTCAATAGAGGTTGGTTGAAAGCAAAGTCAGAAGAAACTTTGGCAAGAAGTCTTCATGAGCAAGGTTGCTAAACTGATTAAAGAATGTCATACCTTTTATCTTTTGCTTGTAATCAATTTACTACAGCTTGTTTATCCCTGACAGTTTTCTGCTTTAAATGAAGACCATGAATCTGAAGTGCAGTTTAGTTACCAATCCGTTTCCTTCCAGTGGTTTTACATGGAGATTTTACACTTCACTTAAAGCTAATCTAACATAAGATGGTGAAGTGTGGTGCTGGGTTATATGTCATGTATTTTTTAAATATGAGAAGACCTTTATGTGATTGACACTTTAAAAATTGTTTTCTTAAGCAAAGCAAGTTGCTCAGCAAGTGTCAGCTGTCAGGACGCATTCAGATCTTAAAGTGGGAGAGTATTCAAGTTTAGAGACAACTGAAACATGGACAAGAGAGACGTGGAGTGAGGAATTCTCTAAGCATCAGGTAATATATTAAGTAAAAGCTATATATAGAGTAAGTGAACATGGTGTAATTTAAATGCTACTAAAAGATGTTTAAATATTAGGTAGTTGAAAATATAAAATTGAATGTTCTCCAGGGATGCAGCATACTCTTTAGCATTCTGCCTTTCTAGGCATACTATTTCCGTATAGTTTTGTTCTAGATAGAAAAATCATTGGCTTTGATGGTAACATTTTCCTTGGTAGCTCTTGGACTTTTTCCTGTTAGTTTTTTTTCCATGCTGAGTTAAATATCCTTGCAGCAATGCAAATACTGTGTAATTTCTGGGATTTTTTTCTGTGTTTAGTAGTCGCCTGTGAAATGTGTCTGAAGAGCTCTTACGAGTGAAATTGTTACTATACTTAATGGAGTTAAAACTTAGCATAAAATTGTATGTAATTTTATGAAAAACCCAACCTTTTTATCTGTAATGTGCAAGAAATGAGGTTTCCTTCTACGCGAATTGAGCCAACCTACAGCAGTTCAGCTGCAGGTAGATATGAGTTTATGAAGAATTAACTTTCTTGCCAGACACCCAGTGATGGGACCTCTATGGGATGTTAACTTGTAATGAATTTAATGACACTTGTTCTGTGTAGTCTGGCTGGTGCTGATATTCTGTATTTGTTGTATTCAATTATTTTCTAGGTGTGTGACTGCATTTATGTGGAAAAGCTTACAGCAGATTACTTTTCCAGGCAGTGAATGTTTTCTTCCCTTTTGGTCTTACCTGTGTATGTAGATGGATAGGAGTCAATATTTGCTTATACTGTATAACAAGACCAGCAGAAGCCTTTCCTGCTTCACCTTGACCTAAGAGTGTTTGCACTTGTCTTATATTGTCACGTTTTTCCTTTCAATCTAGGTTCTGGTTATGACATGTCATGTTGCTTTGACTGTTTTGAGAAATGAATATTTATCCCTCTCAAATATTAATCTACTGGTGTTTGATGAGTGCCATCTTGCAATCCAGGATCACCCGTACCGTGAAATTATGAAGGTTGGTTTTCCTTGCATGAATGTTCCACTACTTGGTTGAAGAGGCGTCTTTATGTGGGGAGGGATGAAGAAGTGGGAACTATCAAAGGTAGCTTTTGCTATCAGGGCAATATCAGTGGAAACAGATTTTTAGAACACTATGAAGCTATTGTAATGAATCAAGATTTCAGTGATATTAGGAGATAAAAACAGTGCTGCATTTACTGTATTTTTACAGTGTAGATAAATGGGAATTTGGGCATTAACAGAGAAGCTAGATTTATGGAATTGGGGAATTTTTGGAAACTCTGTAAATAAAACTTGATTATTACATTTTTATCAAAATACCGATTTCTAAAGATTGTTTTTTGGCTCATAAAACATAAGAAGACTGTATAATGGATGTTTTTCCAACTCCAGATACTATAGTTTTTCCGTGGTGTGGAAGTGTTACATTGTGTGTTGTAAATGTGGCAGGGATATTCAGTGCAATGTTAACTTTTTATTTCTCTGTGTTTCTCCACATTGTAAGTATTTTCTTTGAAATGTGATTGCTGTTACTCAGTCTCTAGTTTAATTTGCAGTCAGTAGAACAGGAATACTCATTCAGTTTTTTGTTCTTACTGTTGAAATACTGATTTCACCTACTATTGAAGTACTCATTTCCAGTTTAAGTATTAAAGTTTTTGGTTTATTAGCATGTTGGCATGTTTGCCATAACTAAGATATTTCATTCTACTGTCCTGCAGATCTGTGAGGACTATCCATCCTGTCCTCGGATCTTGGGATTAACAGCTTCCATTTTAAATGGAAAATGCGATCCTGCTGAGTTAGAGGAGAAGATCCAGACATTGGAGAAAATTTTAAAGAGCAATGCTGAAACTGCAACTGATTTGGTGGTCTTAGACAGGTATGTGGTGAAAATAATGGCTATTAAATTGATGCCTACATTTTCATTTTGGATGGAGGAATAAACCAGTAGAAATATTTCCCCTTTTATATTTTAGAATTTGTGTATGTGATGCCATGACTTTAAGGTAGGGGAGGAATGTTAAATTGCTTTCAGAGCATCTAGTGTTCAAGTACATCTTTCTTTGAAAGTAGGCCAAAGGCTGATTTGCCTTGATACTCAGAGATTTTTCTTGTAGTTGTTAAAAAACCCGAACAACAACAAACAAAAAGACCCAACAGAAAAAACTGAACCCTCAACCAAACAAAAAAAAAAAAAATCCCAACCCTTGTAACACAACCAACCAAAAAAATCATGTTACACAGCACATGGTTCACCTTGTAAAATGCACTAATCTTTTAAGAGTAAGTGGTTCACGTTTAGTGTTTACTGTAATGTTGCTATTTAGTTTAGAAAAATGTTGCAACATACACAGTACAAGATGTTCCTAATGATGGAAAAATTACATGTTTTGGTTTTGGGTTTTTTCCAAACAAGTAGCCTGGGTTTAAAAACTGATGAAAGACCTAGGGAGATGTGAGGAGATAGTAAAAACAATATTCACCAAAAGGAAGTCATGCTTGACCAACCTGATAGCCTTTTATGAGGGCATAGCAAGGTGGGTAGATGATGGCAAAGCAGTGGATGCAGTCTGTTTTGACTTCAGTAAAGGGACAGTCTCCCACAGCATCTTCGCAGCCAAACTGAGGCAGTGTGGTCTGAATGATTGAGTAGTGAGGTGGATCATGAACTTGCTGCAGAATAGAAGCCAGAGAGTAGTGGTCAATGTGATACAGTGTAGTTGGAGGACTGTATCTACTAGAGTCCCCCAAGGGTCAGTACTGGGACCAGTCCTATTCAATCTATTAGTTAATGACTTGGATGAGGGATTAGAGAGCACTGTCAGCAAGTTTGCTGATGACACAAAGCTGGAAGGAGTAGCTGATACTCCAGCAGGCTGTCTTGCCATTCAGCAACACCTGGACAGGCTGGAGAGCTGGGTGGGGAGAAATGTAATGAACTAAAGAGCAAGTGTAGAGTCTTGCATCTGGGAAAAACCAATCCCAGGTACCAGTATAGGTTAGTGGCTGACCTGTTGGAGAGCATTGTAGGAGCAAAGGACATGGTGGTCCTAGTGGACAGCAGGATGACCATGAGCCAGCAGTGTGCCCTTGTGGCCAGGAGGGCCAACAGCATCCTGGGGTGGTTAGCAAATCAAGAGAGGTTCTCCTCCTCCTCTACTCTACATTAGTGAGACCACATCTGAAATATTGTGTCCAGTTCTGGGCCCCTCAGTTCAAGAAAGACACAGAGCTGCTGGAGGGAGTCCAGTGGAGAACCACAGAGATGATGGAGTAGGACACCTCCCTTATGAGGAGAGGCTGAGGGAGCTGGGTCTCTTTTAGCTTGGAGGAGACTGAGGGGTGACTTCATTAATGTTTATAGTGAGGGTGAAGGGTGATGTTGGAAGGATGGAGCCAGGCTCTTCTCAGTGTCATCCAATGATAGGACGAAGGGCAGTGGGTATAAGCTGGAATATAGGAGGTTCCATATATAAATATGAGAAGGAACTTATTCACAGGGAGGGTGACAGAGCACTGGAATGGGCTACCCAGGAGGTTGTGGAGCCTCCTTCTCTGGAGGCATTTAAAGCCTGCCTGGATGTTCCTGTGCGACTTGTTCTAGGTGATCCTGCTGTGGTGGGGGGATTGGACTAGATGATGTTTCAAGGTCCCTTCCAATCTCTAATGTTCTGTGATTCTGTGTTGTGTAGCAAGGGGGTTTATTCCTCTGTGTTCTACATTCAGTAGAGTCCTATGGATGATGATTTGTTGCAGAGGAGAATCAGTGTGAAATGTTTCATATGTTGTATGTTTTCTTGCATCAGATATACTGTGTTCTAGGAACTGAATTTCAAACAAAGCCAGAGCTGGTTAGTTCATGTCCTGGAATGAGTATATTGTGGGTGTATTTTTTTTAAATGCATTTATTTGAACTTACCTGAAACATTTGCTGAACTGATTGATTCTTGCTCAGCTTTGCCATTTGAGAGGAATAATGACTTGTGTGTGTGTGTGTGAGTGGATTTCAGTTTGCTCTATGTGGATTGTATTTGTTTGATGTATCAGAAGAGTACCTTTTGGAAAACCAAACATGAAGATGGTCATCAGAAATTCCGTTTGCCTTAGTGTTTTTAATATTCAAAATGAAAATAAATGACATGAACTTTTTTTTAGGGAGTGCATTAGAAGAGGCAGTATTTTAGAATGAAGTATTTGAGGTGTTGATATTTTTTTCAGGTATTTGTGTAGCTATTCACTATTAATTCATGATGGGGAAAGAAACACGTGAATACACTTAATGTTGCTGTTATTTGCTGTATAACCTTAACAGACTTTCAGAAGCTGTGTTTAACTTGACCTTTGCCCTCAATTAAGATATACTTCTCAGCCGTGTGAGATTGTTGTAGACTGTGGACCATATACTGACAAAAGTGGGTTGTATGGAAGATTATTAAAGGAATTGGATGAAGCGCTTGATTTTCTAAATGACTGCAACATATCTGTGCATTCAAAAGAAAGGGATTCTACCTTAATTTCCAAGCAGGTGAGAACATTAAGCTGTGTGAAAATGCCAGGGAACAGAACTTCTGCTCCTGTTTTTCTGTGCCGTCTGTGTAACGTTACTGAAACTTTGAGCTAGCTGTCATGGACTGTCTGTGCAAAAAGTTCTGATTTTTGTAACAGACTAGGCCTTCTCATAAATGAGTAGGGCTTGAATGTCAGCTGTTGTTTAGGACTTCATCTAGTTTGAGACTGAGATTTGCTGAAGGCAGTAAAATAATTCTACACTCTGATGTTTTGGGTCTTTATCTCTGAAGCCAGGAATTTGATGTCTTTGCAGTCTTTCATGACTTTTGAGTAGTAGACTATGGAAATAATGCTTTGATATGTATTTGGGGAAAATGGTACTCAGATGTGATAAAACTTGATAAAATGAAAATTCTCGCAAAAATTCCAGCCTTAAGTCTGGATTTTCTGCATTTTATCTTAGAACAATATTAGACTAATGCCACACATTGCTGGGATGGAATTTGAACCTCAGGCTTGCCCCTAAATTTCTGTGTGCTTACCCCTATGTTGTTACTTAAGGTGGCACGGTCCAGGTGGCATAGTGAATTGTGCAGGGACCTGTGTGTGTCATGGTGATAATTTCTGCTTTGTTTATCTAGCTGCTTCAAGAAGTAACTGTCTTAAGGTAAATTTCAAATTACAGTTCCAAGGAACTACTATATTTTTTTAAGTTGGTGTTTGGAGATTCAGATACAAAGTTCAAAGTTTAGTTGTAGTGATTCAAGGGAAAGAGGGAAACTGTTCCATTAGAAATAACAAAAGTCCACGGTCGTCTAAATAACAGAAGTAGACTTCTAAATATTATAGTAACAGAACAATTTTATAATCCTTGTGAAGATTGTGCTATTTGATAAACAAGATTCCAGTCTTAAATGAATGTACATTTTGAACTAATGTTTGAATTCGTGTGTTGTAGATACTGTCAGACTGTCGAGCTGTGTTGGTTGTTCTGGGACCTTGGTGTGCAGATAAAGTAGCTGGAATGATGGTGAGAGAGCTACAGAAGTATATCAAACATGAACAAGAGGAGCTGCACAGGAAGTTTTTATTGTTTACAGACACTTTCCTAAGGAAAATACATGCACTCTGTGAAGAGCACTTCTCGCCTGCCTCACTTGACCTGAAATTTGTAACCCCAAAAGTAATAAAGCTGCTTGAAATCTTGCGCAAATATAAACCGTATGAACGGCAGCAGTTTGAAAGCGTTGAATGGTATAACAATAGGAATCAGGATAATTACGTATCTTGGAGTGATTCTGAAGATGATGATGAAGATGAAGAAATTGAGGAGAAAGAGAAGCCAGAGACTAATTTCCCATCTCCCTTTACCAATATTTTATGTGGAATTATTTTTGTGGAAAGAAGATACACAGCAGTTGTCCTCAATAGGTAAAGTTTTTATTTCAATACATGAATTATTATTTTCTTTTAAAAAGGCAAACTTAGCAATGAGCACACAGATGTTAATATCATTACCATGCATGGAATTGTATTTTCAGAACTCCTTTCTGAAAAAAGTAGACTTAGGAGATAATTCTGGATCTGCATAAAGAATGACAAAAGAATCCCATACAGATGCTGTATATACAGGTGGAAAGACTTTCCTTAATAAGGCAGACTTGTTGTTTCAACATGAAGAGCACTTGGTAAAGGATGTAATGGGTGTGCTATGAACAAAATGCTGCTGGGTTGGCAATAGTGAGACATTCAAAGGATGTATTTTTTACTGCCTCTGCTGTTCAGAAACCTTTCAGCTTATGTCCATGCTGAAAACAGCTGAAGTTACAATGCTGTAGAATCCTTGCGGCTGGAAAGGATCTCCAGGATCATCAAGTCCAGCTGTCGTTCCATCATCTTCCTAGCTAGTAGACCATGGTCTCAGGTGCTCTAGCTACTTGGATTTTCAACTCCTCCAGGGATGGTGACCGTTCCACCTCCCTGGGCAGCCTGTTCCAGTGCCCAACCACTCTTAGGAAGGAACTTCCTCAGATACAATCTAAACCTAGTGCAACTTGAGGCCATTTCCCCTTGTCCTGTCATAGAATCATAGAATCACTATGGACTGGAAGGGACCTCGGAAGATCATAAGGTAGTTGTAGAGAGCAATAAAGTCTGCTCCTCAGCCTCCTCTTCTCTAGACTAAGTAACCCCAGTTCCCTCAGCCAACTCCCCATAGGGCACATTTTCTAGACTTTTCACCAGCCTCAGTGCCTTTCTCTGGCCCCACTCCAGCACCTCAATGTACTTATACTGTGGTGCACAAGTGCCCTATAGCACAAGTATTTTGATTGTACAAAGTAATTATGCTTTTAAATCCATAAATACCTAGTTCTAGGTTTGGTGCATTATTTATGAGTATTTGTCTGTTGTAGGCAGCCTCTTGTGCATCTGTGACCTAGAGAAGGGTGCTGGGGAGTAACCCTCTCGGGTCACGATGATCCTCACCTCCCTGTTGAGTGTTCCTTTTGAAGAATTGGATTAAATCTTCCAACTATAGATATGTTTAGGTTCTTTTCAAAAGTAGTAAATGTCTCGCTGGATGGGGTGAGCATTGCTTTTTAGAAAAACAGGTCCTTATCTTGTCCTCAACAGAATATATATTTTAATATTAAGGAGAATTGCTGTTTTATGCTAAACATTAACAACTTACATTGAGGACACACACTTTTTTGATAGAATAGTTACAGATTTTTCTCCTGCAATCAGTCACAATTTACAGAAAATGATATAAACTAAAGTTTAAAGGGTAGGCTGCCTTAACAACAGGGAACCATAGAGTAAGAGATTTGTTTTAAAAGTGGTTGGGTTTACTGACTGTAGTCTTCTTTTAGTGTGACTTAATTGTCGTGCTTCCATATTTTTCTTAATGTGGATCTTGCAAACAAAAGGTTGTCTTAATTTTTCTGGGTTCTGTGACTTCTAAAAATGCATTTAATGTTTTTAGGTTGATAAAAGAAGCTGGCAAGCAAGATCCAGAACTGGCTTACATCAGTAGCAATTTTATAACTGGACATGGCATTGGCAAGAACCAGCCTCGTAACAAGCAGATGGAAGTAGAATTCAGGAAACAGGAAGAGGTAACTTCAATTAAAATAATTGAAACTACCAGTATCTTCAGAACCACTTTGGGTTTTATTTGGGTTTTTGCTTGTGGGTTGTTTTTCTTGGGCAAGGATGGGAGATTAGGGGTTGGGGCAGAGTCTAAAAATAAACCAAGAGGCAAAATCTGGGGCACAGTGATTGAAATAGCCTTGGTTCAACAAGTATACATACTTACTGGAGATACAGATGTTCTCAATGTAAAAAAAATGAAGTGTTTGTAGATGTTGCTATTTCACATTACAGAAACATTACTGTGAAATGTTATTTGTTTCTAGTCAGATAATCAACCAGCTAATTTTTCTGCATTGGATTGGTAGTAAGTACAATAATATTGCACAGAAAATAGAAGATCCTGATATTTTCAATAGTTAAGCAGGTTTTTATCTTTGCTAGAAGTAAATTTAGTAAATATTATTCAGGAAACGATACAGAAATAAAATCCCATGATTTTGACCATAAAGCATCCTAAGTGTTTTGAAAGCAAATTAATTTCTGTCACCCCTGGTTGTGTTGTCCATTTGTTTCCCTGTGTCTTTTCCACCACCACCCCCTTTCTTCAGTAATGTTTATTAAATAGTATAAATAGCAGAAGTACCATATCCAGAATATTCTTCACTGTCTGGGGACATTTCCAACCCTTTCTGAGGTTGTAAAGATGCTATCTTGAAATCAGCTTTTATATATTTATATGTACATATATATTCTGCAGCTGGAAAGCTGTAAAAGGTGGGATCATTTCCATTGCTAGTAGCAGTTCCCCATAGCAGATTTGATTCTAGAAATCTTCCTGTTCAGATAAATAGTCCTGCTGAGTTTCTGAAAGCCTTTTTTGTAATAGTTGTATTATCTTTACATTTAGACAAGTCTTTGGAGTGTCCTAAGTTTATTAGCTTTTGATGGATCTGATGATGGAAATAAATCCCGGACTGATACAGCAAACTTGTCTTCATTTCTTTTGCAGGTTCTTAGAAAATTTCGAGCACATGAGACCAATCTACTTATTGCTACTAGTATTGTAGAAGAAGGTGTTGACATACCAAAATGCAATTTGGTTGTGCGTTTTGATTTGCCCACAGAATACCGTTCCTATGTACAGTCAAAAGGAAGAGCTAGAGCACCAATTTCCAATTACATTATGTTAGCAGATACAGACAAAATTAAAACCTTTGAAGAAGATCTTAAGACTTACAAAGCAATTGAGAAGGTATGATGTCAAAGGAATGTGCCTGGTTTTGTTAAATGTCATAGTATTTCTTAAGGAAAAAGTCCTTCATCATCCTGTATTCTTGAAATGTTTAGATCCTCAGAAACAAGTGTTCAAAATCTGTTGATACCAGTGAAACCGAAATTGAGCCCATTGTTGATGATGATGATGTATTTCCACCCTATGTGTTGAGGCCAGATGAGAACAGTCCAAGAGTTACAATTAATACTGCTATTGGACACATAAATAGGTAAGAAGGATATTAACTTTTTACTTACTTTTTTTGAATGAAAGTCTTAATTCAATTAATTAATTGAATTCTTAATTTTAATTCATATTTCATTAAATTCTTAATTATTAAATGTATTCTTAGTCTGTTTAGCAGCAGGAAAACATAGGTTGGCGTATTATACACGCTTCCTTGTAGGAATTGTGTTGGGTGCTTTTCTGCTGAAGAAATTGGTCATAGCAGTTTGAAGGGATAATTTGTGTCTTTCTTCTACAGAGGTTCTAGCTTTAATAATACATGTAGTGATACCAATTCCTGTTCTAATGTAAAGCTTCCCTAAAAACGTTCTATTTCAAAGTGGGTAGTAAAAATATTCCGGTTTTGTTTTATTTTTTCCTCTTGAGAAGCTAGCTTTGAAAATCAATAAACTAGTGAAATATTCAATATCCACATTTGTAATACAAATCTCTTCAGAAACAAAAACATAGTAAGCAAGCTGGTTTTAAGTCGTAATGTAAGTATACAAGACAGGATGGGATGCTTCCAAGTAAGGTAGCCAAATGTCTTCATAAGGTATGGCAATTAGAGAAGGTCCTCAGTGACAGGAAGAGGTAAGTGTTACGGCACTTGAAAAATAAAATGGGCAAGTAAGAAGAACCAAGGTGCTACAGGTTGGTCAGTTTTACCGAGTTGTGTGGAATCTTATTGACTAAGTCTTTATGGGTGCATAAAGAAAAGGAAAAGGGTGTTTTTGACAGCTCACAGAATTTTTTTGAGAGCAGTTTTTCCCTGACCAGCTGTCTCCTGTGTGATGAAGTGATTGAATCTACAAACAGGATTGCCTGAGTACCTTAGTAATGAAATTCTTGGGATTCAGACCATTTTGGTGGACTGTCTGGTAAATAAAACCTGGCAAAACAGTCAAATTAAAAGGGTGTAATGGTTAGATAGCAACTGGTTATGTCTGGTATATAACCATGGACCACAGGGAGGTCCAACACAGTTTAACATCAGCATGTTTGCATTTGACACAGAGTTGGGAGATGGGGAAGCAAGAGCAGCAGAGGAAAGGTTACCATTCACAGAAGAACTGTGACAGGGGAGGAATAAGACAGTTGTAAACTCCAGAAACTAAACAAAACTAAATGCAAACTGTGGGACCTGAGATGGAATAGTCTTGTGCATCATTACAAGGTTGGAACCATCTTGCTGGATACCACCTTTGTGTTGGAGGTCTTCTGCTCAGTAGCTAGTTGAATATGAGTGCAGTGTACCATTGCAGTGCTCACTATGGCCTCAAATCTTCTGTAGTGCTTATACCAGTAAGACAAGATTCCACTGAAATGGGTTAATTTGCAGGGTTTGATGACTTGTCAAATGTTTTTTCAACCTAGGTACTGTGCTAGATTACCAAGTGATCCATTCACACACCTAGCTCCCAAGTGTAAAACCCGAGAACTACCTGATCATACTTTCTACTCTACTCTCTACCTGCCAATCAACTCACCTCTTCGAGCTTCAATTGTTGTAGGTATTTGGGGAAGGAGAATCATGGGAATAAGTGAATAATATGTTGGTGTAGATTGTATGTGTTTGTGCATTTCTAGAGTTAGTTTTGTTGTTATTAGTGAAAATCACTTTTCTTACATATATTGTGCTCTGTAACTGTATTTAGGTCACTGTTTCTGTTATACTCTGTTATAACAGCTTTTACTCTGTATTCCAAAGGCAAAAGTATTTCTATATTCTTCCCAGAGCCTTGTTTTTTTTCCATGCATTTATGTATCAGATGTAGGAAAATGTCCTCTGTTTGTTTTGGCCGGTAGTATGCTTGAGTTTTTTAGTTTTGACTGTTGTGGAAAAACAAATAACATTACTTTGGATGTCTTCACAGAACTCATCAATGAAATTTTAAAAATTTTGCTTACCTAATGTATTTATGTTAAATTAAAATCATTAAATTTGTGTAAGTAATATACTAATAAACCAAAGATTTTAAAGAAATATTTAAACATTTGTAGGGTCCTCCAATGAGCTGTGCAAGACTGGCTGAGAGAGTTGTAGCTCTTATTTGCTGTGAAAAGCTGCACAAAATTGGTAAGAAGTAGAAAAACAACACCTCTTTGCTAAAGAATATTATTAAGAAACTAAATATGATACAGCTGTTATGCATATACATGCATTTGTCTTCTAGCCATCTGCTGTAGCTTCCTTTCTCCTGCTTTGTTTTGTGACGTGATTATGTACTTAGTAATTAATCTTACGCTGTGTAAGCTAAATTTTCAAGGGGAAAATACATGAAGATTTTGACACTGACTATATTTAATAATGGGGAACAGGTCTTGTTTTTTAGATACCGATTATAGGTCAGGGGCTACATCTTGCAGCCAAAAAGTAGCTTGTTTTTCTGAAGCAGATTATAGCAAATTAAAATAGAGAATACATAACCCTGAATTTATTGTATTCTCTATGGTTCATAAATCATGCTCCAAAAATAGAACTTTGCAGGATTACTTCAGCTCCCTTGTCTCTGTGAAGTATAATGAACCATAATTTTTTTTTTATTCTGAGCTGTTTTAAAAAGAAGTGCAAGTTATAGGTCCTTTAAAATACACAAGTATGTGTGTCTTTTAAGCAAAAACATTTGTAGGTCTGGGGTTTGTTGCCTTTCTGTTACATCTTTCGATCACTGAATTGATACCAATAAACGTATCCAAGAATGACATTGTGATGGGTCAACTCGCTGTGGAGTGCACATTCAACAGAAGCAATTCCCTGAATGGTACGGAAGTATAATTGTTGCCTTTTGTGTGGTGCAGCTCCACATGAGTGATTTTTTTTTTTTAAAAAAGGAGTATTTCAGTCAGGTGTTCTTTTAGTGGGCAAAAAAAAGGGGTTTATTGAAGTTTTCTTTATAGAATTTTTTTAATGCAATTTCAGAGGTTTATGCTAGCAATAAGTATCTTTCCCAAAACAGTCAACCTTTTTCAGTGTTTCCCAAAGTCACATATTTGCAGCCTTGCAGTAATAAGTGTTTGAAAACTTAGGTGAGATAGTCTCATGAGAAATCACATTTATTGCATAGTATCTGAAAGAACCAACAGTTGATTGTTCCTAATACTTCTTTCTACTCTTTCATAATATTCAGGTGAACTGGATGATCACTTGATGCCAGTTGGTAAAGAAACGGTTAAGTATGAGGAGGAGCTTGATCTACATGATGAAGAAGAAACCAGTGTTCCAGGAAGGCCAGGCTCTACAAAACGAAGACAGTGCTATCCTAAAGCTGTTAGTATCGCTTACTACCGTACCCGTCTCTCATCACATGCTTTATGTACTGATAAAATAGAATTACCATTTCTTAATCTTACAAACATATTTTACAACTAGTTTTGCATTTATAGTGGAAATATCTTACACTTTTAACTGTATGGAGATGTGCACTGTTAGCTGAATCAATTTGGGACCATATGCTTTGGAAGCAGGCCTGTAGTTGAAAGAATGTCTGTGCTCCATGAAGCTTGTCTACTGTATTTGCATAGTGTAACTGAGATGAGCAAGTGTCCTGCCTTACCAGTCTGTAAAATCTTCAAATTCTCTGGCAAATATGCTAGAGCAAAGGAAGTATTACTGGCTTTCTAGACAAACAGAACGTTGGAGGAGATCCCTGGGGAGGTCAAAGTTATTTGCCAGGTGCTAAACATAGTTAAAAAAGGGGTTTTTTTAAAGATGTTTTGTTTAGTTTGACTTTTCTAGCTAAACATGGTATTTCATAGTTTTTTGGTTTCACTCTTAGATTGTCAAATAAGTATAGCTTTTAATTTTTTTTAAGTTTTAAAATAGTTGTAAATATTATACTTACTATACTAGAGTGGTCATTATGAAGTAACTTAGATCTGTTACAGGTTATGGCTGCATCAGTTTGTAGACTTCTTAGCATTTATGGAGGAATATCAAATACTTTACAATTAAGAAAAAACCCAGGGAGTGGGGGAGAAGCTTTGTCAGTATTTAGCAGCTACTCTGGAACATTCGTACTTCTGCTTAGTTGCTTCTGGTAATCTTTGCATTTCATGGAGAAACTGATAGTCTTTGGCTACTTGTAGGATTGTCAGCATGGCATAGTATTTAGGCTACAGTGCTGGGCTGTACAGCTTCAGTTATTTTGATAGCTGATAAGTAAGTCCATTCTTCACATCCTCCACATGCCTCAGTTTTATTAGTAGTTCAAGGAAGGGAACTGTGGCATTACAGAGTGTGTTACAGAATGAGTAACAGCTGAAAAAACTGTTTTGCAGGACTTCACAATTGATTTGAATCTTTACACAGTAGTTAGCACTTCTTGTTACAAGTGCCATTCTCAGTGTCCTTACTTCTCGCTACTGATTTTTTGGAATAGGGTTGACTAGTAAAATACACGATTGTGGTGTCATTCAGAGGAGTTGATTTGTCAAGTGATGCATCGTTGTTTCTCAGTTATTTTTTTATTACTGGATCCAAGAGTACTTTCCCTTGCTTTTGTACCAACTTTGCACATCTGGAATAGAACCTTTGGCAAATGTTGAAGGTCTAAAATATCCTCTTGAGCTTAATATAGTTGTTAAACTTATGAGTAATTTTCCGTTAAGCCAAGTCCAGAGTTTTGCTGCAGTATAGCTTTAAAATCCAGAGCTGCATGTATTGCAATTTAGTTTTAGATAAACAGGAGGATTGTTTTTGATAACTTTAAAGTAATGAACTTCTACCAAACATAACACATGGTTTCTTAAGGTCTGTGACAAATATTAGCAGCAGAGGTAAATGTGCTTGTGGCTGTTGTAAGTATTCACATCTGCAAACTGGAATTGTTAAAGTTGTTTTTGCCTTGGCAAAGGGGTGCTGTATTCAATTTTGTTTGTCTTTGTCCTTGCTGTATAAAATTCAGTTTTGATACTTATAAGCAGTTCTGCTGGGGAGAAGTCTGTGTTAATGAAACTCTTAAGTTCAGCCCAGCTTATAAGAAAAGTTTTTTTCCTATGCTCACTTCTTATTTTTTTCCTCCTTCTGTTATGAAGACCTTGGACATCAAGTGTGCTCTAGAGTTACTGGCTAAACATGGAAATTGGCATCAAACTTCAGTTGCGTTTATGGTGAAGTCCTCTGTGTTCTGCAGTTAGATGAACATTTCTAATACAGAGTGGCTACAAAGGAAGTTTAGGGATGTCATAAAACTTGTCTCTTGGCAAATAATACAGTTTGGGAGCATTGTGTTCCTTTGATACAAGTGTTTGGACAGATCTTAAGTTTGCCAGGCCAGGCTGCTGATCAATTAGCTTGCTTAAGAAAGAAACCATTACTTAAATTCAGATTTTTTTTTTATTCCTAGTTTTTAGCAGATTTCTTCCTAATAAACAAGTGAAGCCATGTTCAAAAAAGTTTATAGGTGAATTTTGCTGATTTTTGTAATGTTAATGTATTTCTTATTTTTTGAATTTAATTTTAGATTCCAGAGTGTTTGAGGGATAGTTATCCCAAACCTGATCAGCCCTGTTACCTGTATGTAATAGGAATGGTGTTAACAACGCCTCTACCTGATGAGCTCAACTTCAGGAGACGAAAGCTATATCCTCCTGAGGATACAACAAGATGTTTTGGCATATTGACAGCCAAACCTATACCTCAGGTAATGAGTATAGCTCCCTTCCATTCTCTTCATGCCCTAGAACCTGTCACTTTTCACTTATTTCTTGCTGCCGGACAGTGCTGCTTCTATGAAGTAACTCTAGAAAGAAAGGAAGAATATTTATCCAGTCTATTCACCACTTCATTGCCTGTCTTTAGTGATGAGATTAAACAATGGTGGGTCTGTTTTATTTTGGTCAAACTTGTATATTGCCATTTTGATCTTTATTATTTTGCAGTGGCAAATGCAAAATTTCCCTTTTTTTTAATATGAGGTATGGTAGGTGGCTTTTTGGCTACAGAGGTGGCCTGTAGCACTACTGTATCTATAGGAAAGCCATTGTAACAAGTCCTTTCAACATTTCTAGTCTGAAGCAGCAGAAAAAGTTAATTCAAATTGGTACCAATGCTTCAGAACTTTCAGGAAAGTTTTAACAGACATTTTCTTTGGATGAGACTCAGCTGAGGAATTTTTCAAATCATATTTTCTGCTATCTGCAGAAGAAAATGTTTCAGGAATATTGCTGATTTTCACGTTTCATCTTCCATAATAGAAAAGCCTTCCATTTTTACATCTTATTATATAGAGATGATGTGTAACGTACAAGGAGAACTATTAAAAAAACCAAAATCAAGTATTTTTTAAGTCTTTCAAATCTAATCTTGAAATGAAGGTCAAAATTCTGATCTAGTTTTGATGCAGTTAACTGTGGAGTCAGGCGAGCACTGCATCAGTATTTGAAGTAAACAACCAATACAACTGTAGAGGAATCCTACTTTGGGTTTTCTCTCTTGATTTCTTTTTTGTTTTTTTCCTCACTTAGATTCCTCACTTTCCTGTGTATACTCGCTCTGGAGAGGTTACAATATCTATTGAGCTTAAGAAATCTGGTTTCACTCTGTCTCTGCAAATGCTTGAGCTGATAACACGACTCCATCAATACATTTTTTCACATATTCTTCGTCTTGAGAAACCTGCACTAGAGTTCAAACCCACAGAAGCTGATTCAGCCTATTGTGTTCTACCTCTTAATGTTGGTAAGAACAGAGCTCTTACTTTTTTTAAATGTTCATTTTAAATTCCTTTAGCGCCACATTCAAAAATTTTGTTAAATTTCAGATGTTAGCTGTGGAAATAAAACCATATGTAGTAGTATTAAAATTTGTCACTTATATTTTTATTACTACTTCACAATTCTAAAGGAGCTTTAACTTATGAATGGATTTACATTAGGTTTCAACCGACTCCATACTACTCTAAAATCATGTATGTCTCCTTTTGAAATGTTTAAAAAGTCATAAATCATACAGAACAAGAAGAAAATTTTGTGACTTACAGCTTCACAGTAAAGTTCAGCCTGGGAAATTCTCACATGAATAACTGAGTTACGCATTTTCCTCTCTAAGTTGATGACTCCAGCACTTTGGACATTGACTTTAAATTTATGGAAGACATAGAGAAATCTGAGGCACGTACAGGCATTCCCAGTACACAGTATACAAAAGAAAAGCCTTTTATCTTCAAGTTAGAAGATTACCAGGATGCGGTTATCATTCCACGGTGAGTACTGTATTCGTACTTTAGATATGTACCTATTCTTAGAATCATAGAATCATTCAGGTTGGAAAAGAACTTTAAAATCATTGAGCCCAGCCATTAACCTGAGCCAAGCTCACCACTAAACCATGTCCCTAAGCTCCAGATCTATACAATTTTTAAACACTTCCAGGCTCCTTGGGCAGCTTATTGCAATACTTGATGACCCTTTCAGTAAAGTTTCTTCTGATATTGCAGAATCGTAGAACAGTTTAGCTTGGAAAAGACCTTTAAGATCATTTAGTCCAACCATTAACATAGCTTTATACCAAACCTACTCTAAACTTCCCCTGGTGCAGCTTGAGGCCATTTCCTCATGTCCTGTCACCATAGAATGATAGAATCACTACGGATTGCAAGGGACCTCAAAAGATCATCTAGTCCAATCTGCCTGCAACAGCAGGATCACCTAAACCAAGTCACAGGAACTTATCTAGTTGGGTCTTGAATATTTCCAGTGATGGAGACTCCACAACCCTCCTGGGCAGCCTGTTCCAGCTCCTATGTTCCAGCTTACAACCATTGCCCCTCGTCCTATCACTACATGACACCGAGAACAGCCCAGTTCCATCCTCCTGACACCCACCCCTCAAATATTTGTAGACATTAATGAGGTCACCCCTCAGTCTCCTCTTCTCCAAGCTAAAGACACCCAGCTCCCTCAGCCTCTCCTCATAAGGGAGGTGCTCCACCTCCTTTATCATCTTCGTTGCTCTACGCCGAACTCTCTCCAGGAGCTCCACATCCCTCTTGAACTGAGGAGCCCAGAACTGTCACTTTTTACTTGTGAGAAGAGACCAGCATCCACCTCTCTACAACCTTCTTTTAGGGAAAAGTCTCCCCTCAGCCTCCTTTTCTTCACACTAAATATCCACAGCTCCCTCAGCCACACCTTGTAATAATAGCATGATAGTATCTGGAGCAGAACTGCTTGTAAGACATGAGTGTTATTAATTTGAAGGACTGTGGCGATGCATCAAATAATCTAAAGGTAGTTTTTAGTCCACAGTTAATCTTATATAATAGGATTATATTAGGCCTCCCAAGACTCATGTCCTTTTTATTAGAATTCACCTCAAAAATTATGTAATATTCTGATAAGACATTGCAACTTAATCAAGAACTAGACTGGAAATTAAACCAATTTTAATTAGGAAGATTAGGAGTTGCTTATTGATGCTGCTAAAGGAGTATGTGCTGTTGGAAGATGGAAAAATAAACAAATTGAAAAGAGCAGTTAAAACTGTGTATGATTTTCCTGTTGTTGGCAGTCCGAACTCTCCCCACCTGCTCCTCAGGTCTTGCACAGAAACAACAGTTCCTCTTAGCTTTTTTTATGTCTTTCTGTTCTCTAATGAGATCTTGTAAATAGTGGCAGCTTTATTTCCCAGGTGGCGTGCCAGTTACTGCCTGTCTTGTGAGACTGAGTGGAAGGTTTGATCCAAGTCTGGGAAGTGCAGACACCTAATGGGTACTGGCAGTGGGAGGAAGTGTTGCCATCCAGGAATGCCTTGCAGGCGGGCATTAGGATGATGGGCACGATTTTACCTGGTGTTATCTACCTTTCTGATGATTTGCAGGAGCCCTTTATTCTAAAAAAAAGAAAGATACAACTTCCCTAGGAAAGGAAACCAAATCTGAATGCACCCACCTGGATATGTTCCTGTGTGACTGAAACTAGGTGATCCTGCTGTGGTAGGGGGATTGTAGTAGATGATCTTTCGAGGCCCCTTCTAATGTTCTGTGGTTCTGTGAAATGTTCTAATGTTCTAATGTTCTGTGTGTAAGCCTTGAGAAGCAGTCGCTGTTGCCCTTGTTGTCCCTGGTCAGGTGTAATTCTGTGCAGGCTCTGGGTCCCCTCTTGCTACTGGATCCCAGCTGCATGGAGAATTGCTCTGTATTCCTTGCAGGCTACCTGTCTGCGCTTGAATCATCTGAAGGTTTCCATCTTCTGTCTAATTAGTCTTGGAGTGACTGGTTCATCCATGTGGACCTGCTGGCACATTTGCCTGCCTTTCTTTCTGTAGGGCTGCAGAGCTCTTGAGGTTGGAGGAGGTGGTCTTGACTCTCGGGACTGGTTTGGAGGGAGTGCAGCAGCCTGCTCAAATGGCAGGGTGGGAGGATGGAGCCTGGGGTTTCAGGACTCAGTGCTGCTTTGTGGACAGGACAGTGTCTGTGAGGCTGCCTACAGGCATCAGTTCTGGCTCCCCCAGCAAAGGGTTCCTTGCCCTGGCGAAGGGCACAGGGAGTCACCCTCTATGACTGCCTACAGCACTGACCATGCCACAGCCCAGGGTATAGCTTGGTGGATATCAGTGTGGTCTGAGCAAAGCCTTTGCAGCTATTTGCAGCCACTGCTTGTGCCTCCTGCTCTCCCTCCCAATCCCATGCAAGTACAGAGAGGTTTTGGAGAAGCATGTTTTAATAGAAAAGTAAAATTACAGACCAAACAAACCTGAAACAGAATGAGGGAACCTACCTCCCACAACAACAGAGTGGCCGGATTGATGTCCCCAATGAAGTTGTCATCGTCCATGAGGACATCAGAGGCCAAGCTGCTTTGTGGCATCAGCCGTGGTGACGTTGGGTGGCCAGCATGATCTGCGCCAGGTGGGAGGACCCTGCCTCCATCTTGACCCTCTTTGCTGGGGTGTTGAACCAGTGTCCGTCCCAAGGCTTTTTTTCACCTGAGCAGATGTAGTGGATTGGTGGAGCCTCCTGGGACACTCACTGAGCCAGCCCTGAGCACTGGTGTGGGAGTGGGGAGCTCGTATCTCGAATGGTCCCTGTAGACTGATGTACTGTGTGCATGGCATGGCATTGCAGAGTAGGAAGGTGAAAGTGAGACATGGCCTGAAGGCACTTGGAAATGATGTATAGATGAGAGTGTCTGGGTGGGCCTTGCCCCAGTGGCAGCAGGTATGTTGTGTGGCTGTTGCTGGCCATTACCAGGTGCCACAGCTGTCAGAGACAGGAGTGCAGGATGTACCAGTGTTGCCAGGGTGGCTGGAGGAGACATCATTCCTATTTTCATAAAGGGTAGGAAGGAGGAGCCAGGTAACTACAGGCCAGTCACTCTCACCTATGTGCCCAGTAAGATCATGGAGCAGATCCTCCTGAAGGCACTGCTGAGCCAGGAGAATAGTGAAGAGGTGATAGGGTACAATCAGCATGGCTTCACCAAGGGCAAGTCCTGCCTGACAAATCTGATGGCCTTCTATGAACAGGTCACAACATGAATGGATGAGGGGCGAGCGACTGATGTCATTTACCTGGACCTGAGCAAAGCCTTTGACACTGTCCCGCACCTCATTCTGGTCTCCAAGCTGGTGGAGCATGACTTTGATGGGTGGACCACTAGATGGGTAAGGAACTGGCTTGATGGCCGCACCCAGAGAGTGGCTGTCAATGGGTCCAGGTCCAAGTGGAGGCCAGTGACAAGCGGAGTCCCTCAGGGATCAGTCCTGGGCCCAGTCTTATTCAACATCTTTGTAGGTGACATGGACAAGGGCATTGAGTGCACCCTCAGCAAGTTTGCTGATACCACCAAGCTGTGTGGTGCAGCAGACACGCTGGAGGGCAGGGATGCCATCCAGAGGGACCTGGAGAGGTGGACACAAGCCAACTTGATGGGGTTCAACAAGACCAAGTGTAAGGTCCTGCATCTGGATCAAGGCAATCCTAAGCACAAATACAGGCTGGGCAGTGACTGGCTGCAGAGTAGCCCTGAGGAGAGGGACTTGGGGGTGCTTGTGGATGAAAAGCTCAGTATGAGCCAGCAGTGTGCACTTGCAGCCTGGAAGGTAAACCTGATCCCGGGCTGCATCAGAAGTGTGGCCAGCAGGTCGAGGGAGGTGATTCTCCCCCTCTACTCCGCTCTGGTGAGACCCCGCCTGGAGTACTGTGTCCAGTTCTGGAGCCCTTATTACAAGAAGGATGTGGACGTGCTGGAGCATGTGCAGAGAGGGCCACAAGGATGATCAGAGGGCTGGAGCACCTCTCCTATGAGGCCAGACTGAGAGAGTTGGGGCTGTTCAGTCTGGGGAAGAGGAGTCTCCGAGGTGACCTTATTGTGGCCTTCCAGTATCTGAAGGGGGCCTACAAAAAAGCTGGGGAGGGACTTTTTAGGAGGTCAGGTAGTGACAGGACTAGGGCCAATGGAGCAAAGCTGGAGATGGGTAGATTTAGACTGGATGCGAGGATGAAATTCTTCACTGCGAGAGTGGTGAGAGCCTAGAATAGGTTGCCCAGGGAGGTCTTTGAGGCCCTGTCCTTATGGGTGTTTAAGGCCGGGCTGGATGAGGCTCTGGCCAGCCTGATCTAGGGTGGAGTGTCCCTGCCCATGGCAGGAGATTTGGAACTGGATGATCCTGTGGTTCCTTTCAACCCTCACTGATTCTGTGATTCTATAACTTCTTCACAGTGAGGGTGACAGAGTGCTGGAGGGGGCTGCCCAGGGGGTTTGTGGAGTCTCCTTCTCTGAAGACATTTAAAACCTGCCTGGACTTGGTCTGGGTGATCCTGCTGTAGCTGGGAGGTTTGGACTGGATGATCTTTCAAGGTCAATTCCAATCACTAATGTTCTGTGATTCTGTAAGGAGGAGTGTGAATTTCCCGCAGGTGGTGCCTGGCTTGTTGGAATCAAGCTCAGTCCTTACCTGCTGTGGTGAAAGGACAGGGGAAGGCATATGGCTGTAGGAGCCAGGCATTGGGTGAGCCCGGTAGCCACACAGTGCTTGCAGTGTCATGGTCAACATCTGCAGGAGTGGCCTGGTGTGTCTCCTAGAAGATGAAATGTGGGAGCCTTCCATATTCCTTGATGTGGTGGGATTCTGTGAAAGCAAGCTTTTGAGTGGTAGTTAGAGGAGAAATTTGTCATTTTATGTACAGAATATGCAGAGTTGCTCCAGAACTGGTGGATTTTGTGCATACTTTAATTACTGCCTATGACATGCTTGGTGTGATGTGAAAAAAGAAAATTGACTGACTTGTGCTTGTACCTAGTGCATTGTAAATTATAGCAATTACAGGATATATACACAAGATAAGTATTACTAATACTTTTTTTGTGGCCTCATCTTTGCTAGCTCATCAGCTTGGTTGCTGAGGGCCTCATCCAGGCTGTCCTTGAACATGCCCAGAGATGGGGCAGCCATAATGTCTCTAGACAATATGTTCCAGAGTCCCTCTACCCTTGTACTGAAGAAATTTTTCCTCAGATATAAACCTGCTCTCATTTCTAAAAGAAAGTGTGTCACCAACCAAAAAATATCCAGTTAGCTGTTCAGCAGGCCATATCAGAATATGAAGAACTTATAACAGATTTCACTGATGCTATAACATATGCCAAAATGTTTTGTTTGTTTGTTTAGGTATCGAAATTTTGACCAGCCTCATCGATTCTATGTTGCTGATGTATACACTGATCTTACTCCTCTCAGTAAATTCCCATCCCCTGAATATGAAACTTTTGCTGAATATTATAAAACAAAGTATAATCTTGACCTTACCAATCTCAACCAGCCACTGCTGGATGTGGACCATACATCTTCAAGGTAACAACAGTCATATTTGCATGTGATATTTCTAGTTTGACGATGTACCTTTTTAAAAAGAAAAAAAATTGTTCAGTAAAGCTGAGGGCTTCTGTTTTTCCAAAATAATTATTGATTTTTTTTTTCTTTAGGCATACTTAATTTATAACTGTTAGGTGAATCCATTTTTTTCCCCCATAAGTAATGCATTGTGAAGTGACAGCGCAGTTAAGTTTGAATACTAAGTCATCACTTCAGCAAGTTTAGGCTAGTAAGTTTTAACCGTTATGTGTTTACATTGAAGTATTTTTACTTTTTTTTTTTTTTAGACTTAATCTTTTGACTCCTCGTCATTTGAATCAAAAGGGGAAAGCACTTCCACTAAGCAGTGCTGAGAAAAGGAAAGCTAAGTGGGAAAGTTTGCAGAATAAGCAGGTAAAATAGAACAGATTCAAGTTGTTCCTCTCTTAACAGTGTTCTGATGACCATAGGTAATATTACTTTCTTCCTCCATCCTCCCAGATCCTAGTTCCAGAGCTCTGTGCGATACATCCTATTCCAGCATCATTGTGGAGAAAAGCAGTTTGCCTCCCCAGCATACTTTATCGCCTGCACTGCCTTTTGACAGCAGAGGAACTCAGAGCTCAAACAGCCACAGATGCTGGTGTAGGGGTGAAATCACTTCCTGCAGATTTCAGGCATGTATTGTTTTCAGTACGCTGTTTTTAATTGTGGTGTCTGACTTCACTGAAAAGCAAATTTAAGCACTGCTGCGTGAATGTAAAACTGTCACACCCTTCATTTAATTTGTCAGTTTTCCGTGATACATAGTTTAAAAAGAGTCAGTGGTGAATGGTAAGATTAGATGCTCCAGCCACTGGTTCTTTCCAGAACAATGTGGCTTTTTTTAACATATTATGTGCATGTAGAGTCTTCTTGTCTTGTGATTACATTTTTTGTTAGTAAAATCAACGTGTGTCTTTACAGATACCCTAACTTGGACTTCGGGTGGAAAAAATCTATTGACAGCAAATCCTTCATCTCTATTCCTAACTCCTCTTCAGTAGAGAATGAAAGTTACTGTAAGCATAGCACAATTGTAGTCCCTGAAAATGCTGCACATCAAGGTGCTATTAGAAACTCTTCTGCAGAAAACCATGACCAAATGTCTGTGAGTTACAGAACATTGCTCAATGATTCATCCAGTAAACTCCAAATTGATGTCTCGGCAGAACTTGCAGCAATTAATGGTGTTTCTTACAATAAAAGTCTTGCCAATGGCAATTGTGATTTAGTTAACAGAGACTTTTGCCCAGGAAATCAGCTGAATTACTGCAGGCAGGAAATACCTGTACAACCACCTACCTCATATCCCATTCAGAATTTATACAACAGTGAGAACCAGCCCAAGCCCAGCAATGAATGTACTCTACTGAGTAATAAATACCTTGATGGAAATGCTAACAGATCTACCTCAGATGGATGTCCCAAAATGGCAGTGACCACCAGTACTTCAAAAGCTATTAATCTTTCAAAAGACAGAGCAGATTCTGAAAACCCTTCCAGTGGGTACTCCTCAAAAACTCTCGGTCCTAATCCTGGTCTCATTCTTCAAGCTTTGACTCTTTCAAATGCTAGTGATGGATTTAATCTGGAGCGGCTAGAAATGCTTGGTGATTCATTTTTAAAGCATGCCATCACTACCTACTTGTTTTGCACTTACCCTGATGCTCATGAGGGACGGCTGTCATACATGAGAAGCAAAAAAGTAAGTAGTCACAATTCTCTACTATGTAAAAGGCGTGCTATAACAAGCTATATATATCAAAATGTTGCTGGAAGATTGAATGGCAACAGGTTGATTTAATTCCACAGCTTTACTGATTATACACTGGGTAGCATGCATATTAAGAATAAAAATATACGACTACAGGAATGATGTTGCCATAACTGTGATTTATTGAAACTGCTTCCTACAGTTCATTTTGAAATCTAAACCAGCTGGTTACCAGCCTGAGGAAGGACAGGACTGTACATAATGAAAAGTCTGGGTTAGTGAGGATGTTTGGACTAAATGCTGACTAGAGCTGTATTGTGTAAAAACTCATTAACGGGTGTGCTTGAATGAAGGCTTGAGTTAGCAACACAGATTCTTAGATTGTAGCTTTTTTTGATGTTTCCTTTGATTCCTCAGTAAGTTATTTCCCTTGAAAACTTTATAGCATAACCTTCCAGAAACACTCAAAAATCAAACAACAGAAAATCTTACAGAAGTGTTGTATCAAAGCGTTTGAAAGTATTTTAAAGTAAATGTCAACAGTAGGTAGCAGAGCCTTATAGTTCTGTAGCTGCTGTTTTCAAATACTGGAATAATCAATCTCATGAAAATGTGTTTGATTTTTTCCCCCAAGTAATTTGGTAATTTCAATTAAATGCTAAGGATTTGTCTACCTGTAGTAAGTTGCATCATTCTAAAAATTAAGTGATTAAATAGTTTAGTCTTGGAAAATAAGGATAACTAACCAAATAAATTGCTGAGTTCAAATAAAGGATGTGGTTCAATATTCAAATTTCAAGACATTAGAAAAAACATGCAAAGTGTGTTTAACATCAAAAACAAAGATCAGAACTTGATAGTTGAAAAGGAAGTAAGTTTGCATGTGTGAGAGTGCTTGTTTTCCCTTTAAAATAATTTAAATAATTTAAGAGGCTATCAAAATATCATCTGGATTATGATTTAAGATTTGTTATAACCAACTGGTTTAACACCATGTACATTTAAATTTTAGGTTAATTTACCCATAATACCAATCACTTTTCATTCCAAATCTACTCTGAATGTTGATTATTAATGCTGATAATTAATTACACTTGTACAGATTATATTTACTATTATTTTTAAAGTAATTTGTTTTTCAAAGATGATTTATCAGACTTCTTTAACTGAAATTGTCACATACTAAAAATCTGCACCTTGCTGTAGATTGGCTGTTGAGAAGGCTGAACATGCTTTTGAGAACTAGAAAGAATACAAGACCTGGCTTGATATGTAAAATAGCAGTGTAATTTTTCATTTTAACCTACTTTTAAATAAAAAGTATGTCCAGAGGTTCATTGGAATGTTTCTCTTGAAGGTCAGCAACTGTAACTTGTATCGCCTTGGAAAAAAGAAAGGACTTCCCAGCCGTATGGTGGTGTCGATTTTTGATCCCCCGGTCAATTGGCTTCCCCCTGGTTACATAGTAAACCAGGACAAGAGCAACACGGATAAGTGGGAAAAAGATGAAATGGTAAGACTTTATTAACTGTGTTGAGGAATAATTATTTGTGTGTCTGTGTTTTCTCCTGGCTGCCTCCTCAGCTATTTTACAATGTTCTCAGAACAAAGAGAGATAATCTGTGTCTTTGTTTCATTTCTAAATATTCACTATAACTTAGGGAAAATGAGAAGAAAACTGATCCTGAATTCTGAACTCTTGAGTAAGGAAGTTTCAGTGAAGAGTGTATATATTAATGGGAAAGCAAAACTTTTTTGCTGATAATTACCATGCTCAGGAGTTCGTTTGAAATTTCTCTTGGAAATTTTAAACAGGATTATCTTTACTGGTTTTGCTGTAATGTGTATAATATATATAACATCTAAGGTAAAGGACTGGCTACTTTTTTATAATTTTATGGAACATACGAAAGTAGTTGCCACTTTTCACAGTGCTGAGGCAGAATGAAAGCTAGAACTGGCTTAAGAAAATATTCAGTATTGGTTGCTATTTGCTGTACTGTGAATGACTGAGAGCTACTTAGCCAAAATGCAATAGGGACTTAGACAACCTCACTGTAACCAAAAGCTTCAGAATGGCAAATCTTAATGAGGAATGATTCAAATTATTTTCTGACTAAACTCACTGTATGGGAGTAGAAATGTATGTGTAAGAAATAGCACTGATCACAGCATTGAGAAATTGGTTTGGAAGTTGGGAAAGGAGCTGGAGGAATTTTTTTTACTTTTTCCCAATTTAAATACCACACTTGGGTTATAGAACCACTAGAGGGCGCATGAGAGGGCTGTTATGTAGATCTGCTGTGCAAATAAATGTTGTGCAAAGATTTCATTTCAAAGAGACTTGTTAGACCTTTCTAAAAATAGTATAGTGTGTTTGGGACAGGAGCTATTCATTGGTTTTTACAAGTTTTCATTTTTTCTTAATTTTTCAGTGGACTCTTTTGTCTTAGCTAATTACTCTTTACTTGTAAACAAACACACAATTTCAGACAGGTAATGCAACTAAGAAGTGGAGTTGTTTGTGCCTAGTAGATATTTCGCGTTCATTCTCCATCTGTGGACTGATAATCTACAACTGGGCCTAGAAATCTTGTATCATTATGTCAAATTATTACAGAAATATCCTAGTCAGATGTTTATATTTTGTGGTATTAAGCTTTATTGAGTGGAAGCATCTTATGTTGCTCATTTGATCAAATAGCTGATTTCCAAAAAGCATGAACCAGTCACTTACATGTACTGCTCTTCAGCTTGTAAGTAACCACAGCTCACTCAAAATCAATTTCTTTAAGAAAAGGCTTTTTCTTCTGGGGTTCAGTCTTGATATATTATTGAAATACTGTCCAATAATAAAAAAAATCAGCTATCAAAATTGTTCCTTAGTTCCTTTATCTACTCTTCATTCTTATCACTTAGAATTTTACATTATTTTTGTACAAGAAGCAGTGTGCAAACAACATTGGAATGTATCATGTAGCGGTCCTGCTAATTGATTTTAAGAAACTTGTAAATGAAACTACAAATGAAAGTGATGAGTTGTTAAATCTTTAAAAACAGGCACTGAAATACCTTTTGAATTGTCCATATAGACATATCTCAGTGTATTTTGACTTTAGTGACATGTAAGACATGTGGCAGGTTACAAAAATCAGCACTAACTCTAGTTGGAACTGGTGAAATAGTTTTATTTTGAGCATTATAATGCTACTAGTATCCAAATAAGTATTAGCTTGGAGAAGAGGAGACAGAGGGGTGACCTCATTAATGTCTACAAATATTTGAGGGGTGGGTGTCAGGACGATGGCACTGGGCTGTTCTCGGTGTCATGTAGTGATAGGACAAGGGGCAATGGTTGTAAGCTGAAACACAGAAGGTTCCACATCAACCTGAGAAGGAACTTCTTCACAGTGAGGGTGACGGAGCACTGGAACAGGCTGCCCAGGGTGGTTGTGGAGTCTCCTTCATGGGAGATGTTCAAGACCCACCTGGATGTGTTCCTGTGTGACTTGGTGTAGGTGATCCTGCTGTGTCAGGGGGATTGGACTAGATGATCCAATCCGTAATGATTCTTTGATTCTATGATTCTATTTCAAGTAAAATTTTGCTGTTTCTTTCTGGTCAGTTAAAGTTACAGAAATCTCTGTTTATATATGAGATGTAGCAGCAATTCTTTTGGCAAAATGTCTAAAGTATGAATTTTGATTAGCCTTTTTTTTTTACTCTCCTCTCGTTTCTAATCCTAAACCTTTTAGGTTTAGAGGTTAGACTAGGCTAAGGCTAGGCCTGCTCCATCCTGATGAGGAGCATCATGATTTGTTTGACCCTTAGGTGGCTTTGGTTGCTACTTAGTGCATCTTATAGCTGCCACCCGTCCACTTACCTGGACCTGCACGTTTGGCCCATAGGGAGAGGTCCTTAGTGGTACCATTTAGTTCATGAATTTGCAAGATGCATAAACAGAGGGCAGATACATGCTGTTCTACTTGGTTCAAAATGATGTGGTCAAATTCACTGGCAGAGTTCCTGCTGACAGCAGTCATACTGGGTTGAACCTGTGAATAGTCCTTTTGATGTTAGAAGGACTACTTGTGGATTTTGCTAATTTTAGAATGCTAGTGTTAGTTGGGGTTGTATTGCCTCTGATAGATGTAATGTTGGTGCCTCTGATAGATGTAATGAGGAACATTTAAAAATTAATATTAGCAGACTCGAAATACTCTTCTGACAGTTATGAAATAGAATTTTCTAATTGCCCTCTTCATACCATATTTTTTGTGTTCTTTCATAGACAAAGGAGAGCTTGTTGCCTAACGGTAAACTTGATAATTACGATGATGATGAAGAGGATGAAGACTTAATGTGGAGGGTACCCAAGGAAGAAACAGACTTTGAAGATGATTTTCTGGAGTATGATCAGGAGCATATCAAATTCATTGATAATATGTTAATGGGATCCGGGGCTTTTGTGAAAAAAATTTCTCTTTCTCACTTTTCAACCACTGATTCAAACTATGAATGGAAAACACCCAAAAAATCATCCTTGGGTCATGTTCAGTTTTCATCAGATTTTGATGATTTTGACTATAGTTCTTGGGATGCTATGTGCTATCTGGATCCCAGCAAAGCTGTTGAAGAGGATGATTTTGTAGTGGGCTTCTGGAATCCATCAGAAGAAAACTGTGGTGTTGATGCAGGCAAACAGTCTATCTCCTATGACTTGCATACAGAGCAATGTATTGCTGACAAAAGCATTGCAGACTGTGTGGAAGCCTTGCTGGGCTGCTATCTGACCAGCTGTGGTGAAAGAGCTGCTCAGCTTTTCCTGTGTTCATTGGGGCTGAAGGTGCTCCCGGTAATTAAAAAGACTGATTGGGAAGGCACTTCATGTGCTACCAGAGAGCATTGTAATAGTGAGCAGAAAAATCTTTCACCAAACTCTGTTCCTGCTTCTGTAGCTAATTCAGAGCCTTCTCTGTATAAAGACCTGGAGTATGGCTGTTTGAAGATTCCACCAAGGTGTATGTTTGATCACCCAGATGCTGAAAAAACCCTAAATCACCTTATTTCTGGTTTTGAAAACTTTGAGAAGAAAATTAACTACAGTTTTAAGAACAAGGCTTATCTTCTTCAGGCATTTACCCATGCCTCGTACCATTATAATACCATTACTGGTAAGTTGTCTTAAAGAAACTAATGTTTTCTGATAATGCAAATGCAAGAGAAGTGGTTTGTGTTATGTTCCCATATGCAGGCTTTCTAGATACAATGTGTTACTTCATAAAGCCAGTAGTCTCAGAATCCAAAAATCTTAAAGCATAGCTTGCCTTGTATTTAGAAGTGGTTACTTGTTGAAGCATGATTTCTTGAAAAAATTTCTTGAAAAAAAACTTGATGAAAACATGATTTCTTCATGTTTTGACTTGATACAGTTAGATTTACTGAAGCCTTAACAGAGTTTTTGGGAAAGAGCAGCATTTTTTATCTCTGCGCTATCACTAGCTGTCGGTGATTGATGTTATATCCTCGTTTGGCTTAAGGATGTTCTTGTAGAACTGTGGAAAACTGTGGTTTACTTTTTGGAAAGTGGTCACATTTTGCAAATACATTTACCAGATTTGTTTCATAGTTTAATCCCAATAATAGTCTCCTTTGACTGTACTTCTGATGATTAAAAGTAGACTGTACAGTCTGTCTTGGCTGAATAGTCTGTAAGCTAGCAAAAGGATACTGCCTTTTGAGGTTGTGAATTGGAAGGCTTAATTAAGTCTAGGCATTTTATTGAGGAAATATTTCAAGTCAAATTTTGAAGCAATTTACTCAAGCAGACTATTAATTTCAGGTTCACTGCTTAATGTTTCTATACAGGCTCTCAAAAGATTTTGCAGCAGTACAAATTTGTATTTCTGCACTCTTGTTGAGTTACATTTACTTAACACTAATTTAGCATTTGTTCATTCAAAACTTTTAAATAGCCTCCTATGATAATACACAATTAAAACCTAACCACAGTGAAATTCACAGTATCACATTATCACAGTAATGATAAGGT